>CAKAOJ020000260.1:42500-127500 GCA_916701645.2 Sebastolobus alascanus | reverse complement strand
TGTTGCTGTTTTTGTATGTGTTTGGTTGAGTGTCACTCACACATTGAAATATGAACTCAGAGTTTTACTGTGTTTTATTCTCCAGTCATGGGAGATGAACTGTCCAAACCTGATTATGGTAAGATTGTTTAAAAATAACATATTTCTTAGCATATTAGCATTTTTTTTTTCTTCGTAAAAAGCTTTATAATATTTTGATTTTGTGTCTGTTCAGTATTGTGTTGCTGTTTTCTTTACTTAATAGTTTTTCTGATAATATGTCATTTTGATGTGTGGTTGAGTGTCACATTGAAATATGAACTCAGAGTTTTACTGTGTTTTATTCTCCAGTCCCGAGAGGTGAAGAGTCCGAACCTGCACCAGCTCCTAAGTGTAAGATTGTTTAAAAATAACATATAACTTGTTTAAAACTACACATTGTTGCATGATGACTGTATTTTTACAATTTTTATTTTGTCTGAACATCTGTCATGCATTCGTCAGTTTTCGACGAACAATGGAGGAACATACCGTGGGAGTGAGTACCTCCACCTTTTTCAACAAAATCTTTCACTTACAAACGTCACAAATGTTCTTGTGATGGACCTGTTCTGTTTGTTTCCTCATTTGATGACATACTGATTAACTTCCCAGTTGTTGTGTGACATCTAGTGAAAGTTTCTATAAGACGACTCTAATGTAACGTCTCCTTCTCTGAGCAGAGACAAACCCAGCGCTCTGCAGTATGTGAAGGACTACGAACCCGAGACTGAAGGTCAGCAGCTCAGGATTCTTCTTCACGGACCGGTTGGAGCTGGAAAGTCCAGCTTTCATCAACTCTGTCCAAAGTGTCTTACAGGGCCGAATGTACGCGCAAGCATTGGTGGATAACTGCTCTGGCGACTGCTTCACCAAAAAGGTATGAGGAACTTTTGATTGTGTTGATAAAGAAAACATCCCAAAACTTTGCAAACTTTTATTCATATTTCTTTTACTACTTTTCAGCCAAGGGTTACAAAGTGAGAGGTTTCTGCCTTTGCAGTGGAAGAGAAATAAAGTGTTATAACAAAACTCCATAAGAACAGCAGCTTAAAGTCACTTTAAAGTAAACAATATTAAAACAAAGGGAAATAAAGCTATGGATGAAAGAGATCACAGCATCATATTAAAACAACAGCAGAACAATCCACTAATACAACTATTATTCAGGAAGACACGTTTCTCAACATGCAGCAGTGACACAACTGCTGCATATAAGCGGTTTAAGGCTCACAGCTGACAGGAAGCCTTGACTGACTTTTATTCAGTTCAAACAAACTCTGTTGCGTCAGCCTGTTCGGTTCGTTTACGCTGGTGTGAACGTCGTCAGTCAACCTCAGTTGTGGATTAAACAATGTTTTTGCTCATAGTGATAATAAATGCTGCACTTTTCTCTATATGTGCTTTATAGTACACAACCTACAAGATCCGAAAAGGAAGTCCGAAGACCTTTTACCCTTTTGTCTTCAATGACATCATGGGCCTGGATCCAAGCAAAGGTGTCCTTGTGAATGACGTCAAACTGGCTATGATGGGACATGTGAAGGACGGTTACACGGTACAGTTACTAAAAACTTTTTATAAACAAAATTCCTTAATATAATTATTTTTAATTGTAATTTGTTTATAGTGCAATTGTCATTAACTTGATTTTAACCTGTTTTCCAGTTCAATCCTGAAGCAACGTTGACGGACCAAAGGCCTAATGCATTCTACAACGAACTTCCAATTGACAACGACAAAGTGCACGTTCTGGTTTGTGTCATTCCTGCCGACACAGTTTCTCAAGTGAGGGTTGAAACTGTGAAGAAGATTCGGGAGATCAGGCTGGAAGCCAGTAAACTGGGTGAGAGTAGAAATCTCTCTTTATATCCCTCTTTTCTGTTAGTAAATATGATGAGGTATTTTGTGGGCGGAGCCTTAAGAGGAGGCAGAAGAATTCTCTGAACACGTTAGTTAACGCTGGCTAGCAAGTACTGTTGGCTTGTTTTTTAACAATGGCTGAAGAAAATGCTAGTTTCTCTCAATATGTTCTGTCACTCACTCTCCAGGATCACGAGTGTTAGTTTAGAAAGTTATTCATGTCAGTTACGGGATTCAATAGTTTTCTACCTTTTGTCCTGACAGGGATTCCTCAAGTGGCCATTCTCACCAAGATTGACATGGCCTGTCCTGAAATCAAAAAAGATTTAAAGAAGGTCTACAAGCTCAAGTACCTGAAGGAAAAGGTATAATAATACTATGAATTTGCACAGAGATAGAGTCAGTTTAAAATGTATTGAGTTATAAACTCAAAACAACTATAATAAATTCGCAATATTTACCACACCCGCTAACGAGGGTACGAGCTCGTACGCGCTGCTCCGTGGGCTGCTCCCGGGTTTCAAACCGCGCCACCATGGCGGCTCAATTGGAAACTTTCTCTGATATTACGAAAATAGAAATGTGTTTCTGAAAACATTTGAGGCGAGAAATAAGGCATGCGGTTGCTAAATCTCTCTTCATTTTAGATCGACATTTAATTTAAACGTTTTTTGGGAGTTTCCAGAGGCGGAAATTCGCCATTCACAATAGTTTATGGCATGAGTAGTTCCTTCACTCTTAAAATAATTATATACACAGTCTTGTACCTTTACCTTTTTTCCGTTTTCCAATATTTTTTGCCCCGAATCAAATGTTTAACGGTCATGATTCATCTCGTAGATGGTTGGCTTGGTTCCATGCTTAGTCTTGATCGTTCTGAGCTCTGAACTGTAATTTTTTAACAGAAATGTTGCAATTTTTTTTAAAATGTAGATGGAGCAGTTCAGTGCAGAGGTGGGTATTCCCATGAACTGCATCTTCCCTGTGAAGAACTACCATGAAGAAATCGACCTCGACAGTGACATTGACTCACTGATCCTGAGCTCACTGAAATCCATCATCAACTTCGGAGATGACGGCATCAACTTCCGCAAGAGTCAGGCTGAAGATTCAGACACATCTGCTTGATTGCTTCATAAAAACGTATTTCATGCTGTCAAAATAACAATCTGCAACATTAATCAGCACGATTTCTAACAGTCTTCTACGTGATTTCTTTGCTTATTTGTTTGTATGTGTTACAGTTTTAAAGCCGGTAGAAACCCAGTTTCAAATCATCAGTGTTTCTCAGTAAATATTCATGACTTAGGGTGTTTTCACACTTGGTCCCTTTCAGCTCTCCAAACGAACTCAGAGCGATGAGTCAGCATTTTTTGCGCATATGTGAACACTCCAAAAGGACTCAGACCCCTCTGAAACATTCAAGTCCGCGTTGCGGTTCGCTTAATCTGTGCATTGTGAACACAAAGCGCTCCAGGTTCGCTTTGCCTTTTGCCGTTGTATTTTAGCCCTCTAGAGTTGCCGTAGACAGATCACACGCACTTGTACACTGACGCTCGGAAAAACAACACGGAACCGTGGCAGCTTACGCTCACGATGCTTTATTTCCTCATTCATTCAGTCCGTAAAGCGCGTATCGAAGCGCATTAATTAGCGGATGTTCATGTCAGAATTTAAAGATATTAGTTTGTTACTCAGGATTATCTAAAGTTACAGCTTTTATGCACTGTCAGTCATGTCTTTGAACAGCGTTTTTTGAGTTCACATTCAAATCTATCACAGCATCAAGTCCCCATCAGCTCAGAATAAAACCTGTGCTTGTCCTTCTTTTGCGACGTTCATTTAATAACACTGTGACTGAGACAGCTGTCAATTAGAGCAGTTCTACTAAAATGTTTATTGCACATAATGTGTAATCTCAGTTTATATACTAAAAATCAGTATGAAGCTTAGACACGTAGAATCAATGAATAATTATCTCTATCACTCCTGATTTGATTGGTCGCACTGATGGAACATAATAATATTGTAGATTATCTGTTAATATTTCTGAGTGAGCAGGATGGTGATGCAGCTGCAGAATGAGTTTTTTTTTTAAATAGGCTGTGTATGGTCTGAATGTGTTTTAACAGCATATCATTGACTGTTTAAATTTATTACATTTGTTAAAGTAGCTGAAATAAAATCCTTAAAAAAATCCTTAAAAAAATATACAAAATGCAAAAAATAAATTAAAACTTCAACTTCATCAACATAGTGTGAACAGAAAGACGACTGAGGCCCCATTAGAGCTGAAGTGGACCAGAAACAGAACTGACTCCTCTTTCAAATGAACTAACAATGTGAACACAAACAGAACTGAGTTCCTTTTCAATTGTCTAAGTCTTGTATTGTAATATTGCACAAATGTAACCACAATGTAGCTTCAATGAACAGCTGGAATACAATAAATCTTGCATACTGGCTACTACAGCCCACAAGCTAACGGTCAAGTGTGGTTATATGTCAACGGCGCCAGAATTCTCCAGAGAACTCTCCAGGATCACGACTGTTAGTTGAGAAAGTTAACACTGACCAATGGGACCAGATTAGCCGACCCCTACGCCGCTGCAGACTTCTTCGGGAGGAGTAGACGGCTGGCTAACGTTAGATTGTCTGTCTCCGGAACTGGCTAGTTTGCTAGCTAGCTTGTCCGGAGACTGACAAAAAATGCAATTCTTGCAGAAATCTCCAAATTTCAAAAGATTTTGATGCCAAATGACAGCATGGCTTTTTCTATGATGTTCCTCAAGATCTTGGTGTCTTAATGTGGTATTTTGGAGGGATTATTGATCACTTTTGTCAATTCTCCAGTGGTAAAAATATTGTTAAATTTAGCACCAAATCAGTGTAAATAATGGTAACCACCCAAAAATTGCTACAACAACTTATGAGACTTAATAGAGCATGGGGATGACCATCATATACTTATATCATAATGTTCTAAGCCCTTATACACTTTTACAATTTATTTCAATTCATTTATTAATTACTTTCCCAGCTTTCAGATGATGAACACCACTTCTATGTGAGATCCACTGTTGCCTTTTTTCCCCCCTGAACACCCCTTTCCCTCACCCTTACCGCTCTAAAAAGAGGGCAGTGGTAAGGCGTTAAGAAAAGTAGAAAACATCCTGATGAACATGAAAGTGAAAAAGTGAGGATTGTGGTCTGAAGAGAATTTGGTGAATTTCCGGCGTGTCTGTAACTGACGGCTACATAAAATACTACCCTTAGTCCAACACTCACATTCGGGCTTTCGCTTTGTTCCAGAACAACAACCCAGGTACGACGTTTCCATTTATCCTCAAACGTGTAATAAATTTGTGCTTCCTGTGATTGTGAAATATATTTTTTTGTGTTTTGAATTGAATATACAAAATATGATCATTGTAAGAACTGATGTCATCATGGCAAAATTAATCATATTTTTTTTATTTGTAAAAAGCTTTATAATATTGAGATTTTGTGTCTGTTAAGTATAATGTAGTTTACTTTGATTCAACTCTGCGTCTTGTGCTGCTGTTTTTTTAATGCGTTTGATGTGTCACTCACACATTGAAATATGAACTCAGAGTTTTACTGTGTTTTATCCTCCAGCCATGGGAGCTGAACACGGCAAACCTAGAGCAGCTCCTCAATGTAAGATTGTTTAAAAATTACAAAACACATTGTTGCATGATGACTGTATTTTCACAATCTTTTATTTTGTCTGAACATCTGTCATGTATTCGTCAGTTTTCGACAAACAATGGAGGGACATACCGTGGGAGTGAGTATCTGCATCTTTTTCAACTAAATCTTTCACTTACAAACGTCATAAATGTTCTTGTGATGGACCTGTTCTGTTTGTTTCCTCATTTGATGACATACTGATTAACTTCCCAGTTGTTGTGTGACATCTAGTGAAAGTTTCTATAAGATGACTCTAATGTAATGTCTCCTTCTCTGAGCAGAGACAGATCCAGCACTCTGCAGTATGTGAAGAGCTACAAACCTCAGCCTAAAGGCCAGCTGCTCAGGATTCTTCTTCACGGACCGGTTGGAGCTGGAAAGTCCAGTTTCATCAACTCTATCCAAAGTGTCTTACATGGCCGAATGTACGCGCAAGCATTGGTGGACAACACCTCTTACGACTCTTTCACCAAAAGGGTATGAGGAACTTTTGATTGTGTTGATGAAGAAAACATCCCAAAACTTTGCAAACTGTTATTCATGTTTCTTTTACTACTTTTCAACCAAGGGTTACAAAGTGAGAGGTTTCTGCCTTTGCAGTGGAAGAGAAATAAAGTGTTATAACAAAACTCCATAAGAAGAGCAGCTTAAAGTCGCTTTAAAGTAAACAGTATTTAAACTATGGATAAAAGAGATCACAGCATCATATTAAAACAACAGCAGAACAATCCACTAATACAACTATTATTCAGGAAGACAACTTCTGCAAATAAGCTGTTTAAAGCCCACAGCTGACAGGAAGCCTTGACTGACTTCCTGTTTGACTTCCTGTGAGGACTCCATCTACGTTGACATTTGAAACCTTTATGTCTTTAGCCTGGCTTTTACTTAACTCGTCATTTATTGCCTTAGTTTTTAAGACTTAATCATTGATTTTCATAATATGTCTATCTCTTGAGCCTATTTATTCTACTGACCTTTATTTATTTGAACATTTTATTGTCTATTGTTGTTTTGCAAAATTCTATTGTTGTCTGTTTTTTGGTTGTTTTTGTCTTGTATTGTACAATATTCTGCAACCGTTGTGGTTAAGGTTGAGTTTAGTCAACTGAAACTGCCTCTACTTCTCAGTAAGTAAAGGTCATTAGAAATGTTCAAAGTCTTTTCTAATGTGTTCTCATTTATGTCTGCTGTTTCTTCTTTCTTTGAATAATTTTAATTACTACAGCAATGCCCATTCGGAGCGGCCTGATTTCTTGACTTCTGCGAGTGCTGCTTGCAGCATTGTAATGGGGCTTGCCCGTTCAGAGCGCGCTCCCATTCCGAGCTGGCCGATTGCTTGGCTTCCAGGACTGCTGCTTGTAGCATTGTTGGGGGGCGTGCCCGTACGAAGCACTTTTCCGTTCCGAGTGAGATGATTGCTTGGCTTCCGGGAGTGCGGCGAGGACGACATGCTCAACTCTTCCTCAGTCCTCAGAGCCTTGAAGGCCCCGCTCCTGCTGTTGCACAGAGTACTGGTCACTTATTTATTCACAGTTTTTAATATTTTGCGTCTCGTGTGTCCAAATTGCACCAACTTCAACACTGCACATCCTTGGGTTCCCAGTAATACACCCGCTATGTGTGAAGAAGCTTGGATGAACGATTCTCAAGATATGCGAAGGACACAAGCAGATACAGACAGACGGAGATTCCTTACTTTATAGTTAGTTAGTTAGTTAGTTAGTTAGATTAGATGTGACCCAGAATTTTAAAATGCTTGAAGCGGAGACATTCTCTTGAATTTTAGGGTGCTTTTACACCTTAACTGTTGGATTCAGTTCAAAGAAACCGTTGCATTAGCCCGTTCGGTTTGTTTACGCTGGTGTGAACGGTGTCAGTCAACTTCAGTTGTGGATTAAACAACCAGCCGGAGACTACCTTTTAAAGGTCTGTTTTTTCTCATAGTGATAATAAATGCTGCACTTTTCTCTATATTTGCTTTATAGTACACAACCTACAAGATCCCAAAAGAAGGCCCAGAGCCCATTTACCCTTTTGTCTTCAATGACATCAAGGGCCTGGATCCAATGACAGGTGTCCTTGTGAATGACGTCAAACTGGCTATGATGGGACATGTGAACGACGGTTACACGGTACAGTTACTGCAAACTTTGCAGATTTGTTTTCCACACAATTACTTTAAGGTACTGTTTGTAACTTCTTACACTTGCACTCTTAAAAGTCATTGCGGGTCGGTGTCCCATGCGCGCTCGCGTGTGGCTACGCTGTTCCAACACAAACTACACGGAAGCACCAAAACCGCGAAGTTATATCTAGTGAAGCCCGTCTTGCAAAACAGTGTCAACTCTTCCTGCTTCAGCCTCCAGACCGCGGCCAGAAAACACAGGGGAGACCGTAGCTTTGGTCTCCAGGGCCGGAGTCTATGCTGTGTCTGCTCCTCTGCCTGCCTGCTTGCCTTCACTCACACACCGCGCTCGTTCTCACTCGCTATCGTGAATGTACAGTGGAAGTTTGTGCAGAAATAAATGCTGCAGCTCCTCCAGACCAACAGAGGTTTCCAGTGTCGTTTCTTGCTGCCGAGTGAAGTGACGGGGCTCCGGAGAGAGTAACGTTATCGTATCCGACCAAAACTCCGGTGTCTCCCCTGTTCCCTCCGGCCGCGGTCGGGAGTCTGAAGCACGACAACACAGTATCAGCATTGATTCATGGAGAGACCTTCGTCTGCTCAGCTAACATTACTGCCAAGCAGGTGAAATGATATTGTGGTTTTAGCTGACTTGTGCCGCCTCACTTTTTTGACCGATGCTCGTTCATGTCTATGTAGAGCGAGCACAAGCGCGAGCAACAGGACGCCGACTTTCTTTGACTCGTTGACTTATTCTTACATAGAGTCCCTTTTATATTATTATTTTTAATTATAATTTATTCATAGTGCAATTGTCATTTAACTTGATTTTTACCTGTTTTCCAGTTTGATCCTGAATCAACGTTGTCGGACCTTAGGCCTAATGCATTCTACAACGAACATCCAACTGACAACGACAAAGTGCACGTTCTGGTTTGTGTCGTTCCTGCCAGCACAGTTTCTCAAGTGAGAGTCGAAACTGTGCAGAAGATTCGGCAGATCAGGATGGAAGCCAGTAAACTGGGTGAGAGTAGAAATCTCTCTTTATATCCCCCTTTTCTGTTAGTAAACATGATGACGTATTTTTTGGGCGGAGCGTTAAGTGGAGGCAGAATAATTCTCTGAACACGTTAGCTAACGCTGGCTAGCAAGTATTGTTGGCTTGTTTTTTTAACAGTGGCTGAAGAAAATACTAGTTTCTCTCAATGTGTTCTGTCACTCACTCTCCAGGATCACGAGTGTTAGTTGACAAAGTTATTCATGTCAGTTACGGGACTCAGTAGTTTTCTGCCTTTTGTCCTGACAGGGATTCCTCAAGTGGCCATTCTCACCAAGATTGATGAGGCCTGTCCTGAAATCAAAAAAGATTTAAAGAAGGTCTACAAGATCAGGTACCTGAAGGAAAAGGTATGTTTAATTAATAATATTCTGAATTTCCACAGAGATGGAGTCAGTTGAAAATGTATTGAGTTATAAGGTCAAAACATTTTAAATATATGAGCACTATCCAACTTATTCTCTCCCTTTACCTTTTCTAATACCTAGACTCGAGGTCCTGGCCAATTCAAATACATGTAACACAAAGTTCCTGTTGTAGGATTACTGCTGTTTTATACAGATCATAGACTGTAGGCTATAGAGCTCAACAGTGAGGTTCAGGAAGTAAAAATCCCATTCATAAAGAGCGGCGAACGCCGCGTAGGGAGGTGGTCGGGGTGGATGGGTGGGTCAAGAAACACTGGACTTTCGCCCAGAATACCACTGTTCGTGTCCCGTATGAAACCAGAAGTCAACGTTGATTTATTTGTCACATAACTTCCTTACTTCAGTTACTGATTGGTGATGGATCGGTAATGTCTCGCCAATACCTCATCCGCTAATAAGACCAGTATCGGTCCAACTGTCCAATCAGAGCAGTGCAGTGACTACAAAAGTCTTGATCCTTCTGAGCTGTTATTTATGAACAGAAATGTTGTGATTTTTAAATATAGATGGAGCAGTTCAGTGCAGAGGTGGGTATTCCCACAAACTGCATCTTTCCTGTGAAGAACTACCATGAAGAAATCGACCTCAACAATGACGCTGACTCACTGATCCTGAACTCACTGAAACGCATCATCAACTGCGGAGAAGACTGCATCAACTTCCGCAAGAGTCAGTCTGAAGCTTCAGTCACATATGCTTGATTGCAGCATAAAAACGTATTTCATGCTGTCAAAATAACAATCTGCAGTTTTTATAATTTTCCATGCAAATTCTTTGAATGAAAATCTGTGCTTTTGATCGTGTTCCATCGTTCATAATAAGAAGCTGATTGAGAAAATAGGTTTTCAGGGCCTTTAATTTGCTGTAGAAATCCCTCAATCCAACAGTGTCTCCATCAACTCATGTTGATTATCCCGTATATAACATTGTTGAAACCCACAAAACTTTATATTAATTTCTTTCTCTTTTTTTGCCTTTAGTAGAGTACAGCCGAAGATAGACAGTAAATGGGGGAGAGAGGGGACGGCCTGTAGCAAAGGGATGCCCCAATTTATATTCATTCACTCGCTCATTTTCTGTAGCATAGTGGAATTAGCGTATTAGCATTTTTTTTTCCGTAAAAATCTTTATAATATTCAGATTTTGTGTCTGTTCAGTATAGTGTACTTTGATTCAACTCTGGGTTTTGTGTTGCTGTTTCCTTTAGTTAATAGTTTTTCTGATAATATGTAATTTTGATGTGTTTGGTTGAGTGTCACATTGAAATATGAACTCAGTTTTACTGTGTTTTATTTTCCAGCCATGGGAGCTGAACACGGCAAACCTAGCGCAGCTCCTCAATGTAAGATTGTTTAAAAATTACAAAACAGATTGTTGCATGATGACTGTATTTTCACAATCTTTTATTTTGTCTGAACATCTGTCATGCATTCGTCAGTTCTCTGCAAACCATGGAGGGACATACCGTGGGAGTGAGTATCTGCACCTTTTTCAACAAAATCTTTCACTTACAAACGTCACAAATGTTCTTGTGATGGACCTGTTCTGTTTGTTTCCTCATTTGATGACATCTTGATTAACTTCCCAGTTGTTGTGTGACATCTAGTGAAAGTTTCTATAAGATGACTCTAATGTAACGTCTCCTTCTCTGAGCAGAGACAAACCCAGCGCTCTGCAGGATGTGAAGAGCTACAAACCTCAGACTGAAGGTCAGCAGCTCAGGATTCTTCTTCACGGACCGGTTGGAGCTGGAAAGTCCAGTTTCATCAACTCTATCCAAAGTGTCCTACATGGCCGAATGTACACGCAAGCATTGGTGGACAACACCTCTGGCGGCTGCTTCACCAAAAGGGTAAGAGGAACTTTTGATTGTGTTGATAAAGAAAACATCCCAAAATTTTGCGAACTTTTATTCGTATTTCTTTTACTACTTTTCAGCCAAGGGTTACAAAGTGAGAGGTTTCTGCCTTTGCAGTGGAAGAGAAATAAAGTGTTATAACAAAACTCCATAAGAACAGCAGCTTAAAGTCACTTTAAAGTAAACAGTATTTAAACTATGGATAAAAGAGATCATAGTATCATATTAAAACAACAGCAGAACAATCCACTAATACAACTATTATTCAGGAAGACACGTTTCTGAACATGCAGCAGTGACACAACTGCTCCAAATAAGCTGTTTAAGGCCCACAGCTGACAGGAAGCCTTGACTGACTTCCTGTGAGGACTCCATCTACGTTGACATTTGAAATCTTTATCTCTTTAGCCTGGCTTTTACTTAACTCGTCATTTATTGCCTTAGTTTTTAAGACTTAATCATTTATTTTCATAATATTTCTATCTTTTGAGCCTATTTATTCTACTGACCTTTATTTATTTGAACATTGTATTGTTTATTGTTGTTTTGCAAAATTCTATTGTTGTCTGTTTTTTTTGTTTGTTTTTGTCTTGTTTTTTGTCTGTGCTGTTTTAATCTTGCACTGTGAATCACTTTGGGCTGCAATCAAGTTGAATTAAGTTGAGTTGTTTATTCAGCTACCACAGGAAATTGTACAAGAGCAGCTACTGTACAATATTCTGCAACAGTGGTTAAGGTTGAGTTTAGTCAACTAAAACTGCCTCTACTTCTCAGTAAAGGTAAAGGTCATGAGAGATGTTCAAAATCCTTTCTGATGTGTTCTCATTCATGTCTGCTGTTTATTCTTTCTTTGAATAATTTTAATTACTACAGCAGTGCCCATTCGGAGCGGCCCGATTTCTTGACTTCCGGGAGTGCTGCTTGCAGCATTGTCGCATTGTCGGGGCGTGCCCGTTCGAAGCGGGACAAATACTTGGCTTCCAGGACTGCTGCTTGCAGCATTGTTGTTGTGTCCGTTGGAAGCGTGTTCCCGTTCCGAGCGGGCCGATTGCTTATTCCCCCGGGAGTTCTGCTTGCAGCATTGTCGGGGGCGTGCCTGTTTGAAGCGCGTCCCCGTTAGAAGCGCGCCGATTGCTTGTCTTCCTCAGTCCTCAGAGCCTTGAAGCCCCACCCCCGCTGCTGCATAGAGTACTGGTTGATTGTTTATTCAAAGTTATTAATGCGGTCTGTTTTTGCTCACAGTGATCATAAATGCTGTACTTTTCTCTATATGTGCTTTATAGTACACAACCTACAAGATCCCAAAAGGAAGTCCGAAGACCTTTTACCCTTTTGTCTTCAATGACATCATGGGCCTGGATCCAATCAAAGGTGTCCTTGTGAATGACGTCAAACTGGCTATGATGGGACATATGAAGGACGGTTACACGGTACAGTTACTGCAACCTTTGCAGATTTTTTTCCACACAATTACTTAAAGATAGGGTCGACGATGTTGGAAAGCTAGCATAATTTGGAAGTAGCATGCCTCAGGAGCTCTGTCTAAACCCACATGCACGAGCACCGCCGCATCGTAACTACTTCACAGACACAGAGCGGAGAGAGGACCTCAACTCAACAAAGCTTCCTCATGACAAGTAACCTGTGCAGGGCTACTGCATGGCTGAGTTTTCTCTTCCATTCTCCGGTAAACGTGCAGCGGCAACACGCTTTGAGTTCAGGCTGGTGCACGCCAAGGGTAGAGTACGAGTAGGGAGGCAGGGAGGCATCTGATTGGTTCTTTCCAAGCGGACCGCGAGGCAGTGATTGGTAGACGTTTTTACAGGATTACAGCAGCTACAGATGACGGATCTTTTCCAGTCTTTTTTCAGAGCTCATCAGTAATGGATCGCTGTCGGGGTGTAAAGACCATTTCAACCAATATAACAAATAGTGTATACTGGAGAACATCGTCAACCCTGCCTTTAATATTATTATTTTTTATTAGAATTTATTTATAGCCATGTGATATTGTCATTTAACTTGACTTTAACCTGTTTTCCAGTTCAATGCTGATTCAACGTTGTCGGACCTTAGGCCTAATGCATTCTACAACGAAAATCCAACTGACAACGACAAAGTGCACGTTCTGGTTTGTGTCATTCCTGCCAACACAGTTTCTCAAGTGAGAGATGAAACTGTGAAGAAGATTCGGGAGATCAGGCTGGAAGCCAGTAAACTGGGTGAGAGTAGAAATCTCTCTTTATAGACCTCTTTTCTGTTAGTAAATATGATGAGGTATTTAGTGGGCGGAGCGTTAAGTGGAGGCAGAATAATTCTCTGAACACGTTAGTTAACGTTGGCTTGTTTTTTTAACAATGGCTGAAGAAAATATTAGTTTCTCTCAATAGGTTCTGTCACTCACTCTCCATGATCACGAGATTTAGTTTAGAAAGTTATTCATGTCAGTTACGGGACTCAGTAGTTTTCTGCCTTTTGTCCTGACAGGGATTCCTCAAGTGGCCATTCTCACCAAGATTGACGAGGCCTGTCCTGAAATCAAAGACGATGTAAAGAAGGTCTACAAGATCAAGTACCTGAAGGAAAAGGTATGTTTAATTAATAATATTATGAATTTCCACAGAGATGGAGTCAGTTGAAAATGTATTGAGTTATAAGGTCAAAACATTTTAAATATATGAGCACTATCCGACTTATTCTCTTCCTTTACCTTTTCTAATACCTAGACTCGAGGTCCTGGCCAATTCAGATACATGTAACACAAAGTTCCTGTTGTAGGATTGCTGCTGTTGTATCCAGATCATAGACTGTAGACTGTAAGTTATAGAGCTCAACTGTGAGGTTCAGGAAGTTAAAATCCCATTCATATGCTCGCAGATTCGCAGATTTGCCTTTTTTCCGTTTTCCAATGTTTTTTTGCCCTGAATCAAATGTTTAACGGTCATGATTCATCTCATAGATGGTTGGCTTGGTTCCATGCTTAGTCTTGATCGTTCTGAGCTCTGAACTGTAATTTGTGAACAGAAATGTTGTGATTTTTTAAAAAATGTAGATGGAGGAGTTCAGTGCAGATGTGGGTATTCCCATGAACTGCATCTTCCCTGTGAAGAACTACCATGAAGAAATCAACCTAAACAGTGACGTTGACTCACTGATCCTGAGCTCACTGATATCCATCATCAACTTTGGAGAAGACGGCATCAACTTCCACAAGAGTCAGTCTGAAGCTTCAGTCACATATGCTTGATTGCAGCATAAAAACGTATTTCATGCTGTCAAAATAACAATCTGCAACATTAACCAGCACGATTTCTAACACATTCTATGTGATTTCTTTGCTTGTTTGTTTGTATGTGTTTTAATTTTAAAGCCCCCAGAAACCTAGTTTCAAATCATCAGTGTTTCTCAGTTAATATTCATGACTTAAAGCCGTTTCTCAGTGTGATGAAAAAATGCAGTGCGGAAATACAGTAAATCGGTGCAAATTAACCATATTGTCGCGTTCCATTTTTCGACAATCAGCAAAAAAAACATATTGTGGCTATCCCGTTCCGTGATCAACATAATGTTAGCAAGTGCATATCAGCTACATTACCAACTTCATTGTATCCCAGCTGCTGGGCCATCTCAAGCCATATAGTGTCCTTTATTTGGTTGTTGAGGTAGAAGTGTTTTCGTACATTACTGGCTGTTGAGAAGGGGATGGTCCATTCTTATTCCGAAACACCAATAGTCCGAAAAATGTCCCATTGGACCAAAAAAGCTCATTTGTCCGACAGTCCATTACCCTGAAAAACAAACTCTCATTGTTCAAAGGCCCCGAAATAACACACTCTCCATGCAACAAACAAAAGCACATGGCGATCAGCTGGAACAAAGGATTTCATTGGTCAAACACTTATTTCCGCGGACAGAAATCTGCTGAAAGTTTTTTCTCTCACACCAATGTTCCGCAATGGTGTGCAAGCATTTATAAGAACCCACAAAATCAGTTTTTATTATTTTCCGTGCAATTTTTTCGGAAGAAAATCCGTGCTTGTGCATGTTCCGTCATTCATAATAAGAAACTGATTGATAAGATACGTTTTCAGGGCCTTTAATTTGCTGTAGGAATCCCTCAATCCAACAGTGTCTCCATCAACTCATGTTGATTATCCCATTAACAATCAACATTGTTGAAACCCACAAAACATTATATTAATTTCTTTCTCTTTTTTTTGCCTTTAGTAGATAGTACATCCGAAGATAAACAGTAAAGTGGGGAGAGAGGGGACGACTTGCAGCAAAGGGATGCCCCACTTTATATTAATTTCTTATAGAGATCCAAAACGTTCAAAAGATACCAAATATTTCAAGTCTTGTGTTGTAATATTGCACCAATGTCATCACCATGTAGCTTCAATGAACAGCTGGAACACAATAAATCTTGCTTTTCTAACCTTATAATAATCTGTTGTTGTCAAATCTGTATCTCTCGGAGCAATACGGAGCAGAGAACTGTTGGCCTCCACCCTCACCCTCTGTTGTTAAATCAGGTGGCATTGTTTTGGGAATGTAAACCGTTTTTGCCAGCAGCTATCTAAACACAAACCACCAACACGATCTGTGACCTCGGAACGTGCTAAAGTCACAGATATTGGGCTAGTCCGGCCCAAAACATCGCTCTGCTGGCTACTACAGCCCACAAGCTAACGGTCAAGTGTGGTTATATGCCAACGGCGCCAGAATTCTCCAGAGAACTCTCCAGGATCACGACTGTTAGTTGAGAAAGTTAACATTGACCAATGGGACCAGATTAGCCGACCCCTACGCCGCTGCAGACTTCTTTGGGAGGAGTAGACGGCTGGCTAACGTTAGATTGTCTGTCTCCGGAACTGGCTAGTTAGCTAGTTAGCTAGCTTGTCCGGAGACTGATGAAAAATGCAATTCTTGCAGAAATCTCCAAATGTCAAAAGATTTTGTTGCCAAATGACAGCATGGCTTTTTCTATGATGTTCCTCAAGGTCTTGGTGTCTTAATGTGGTATTTTGGAGGGATTATTGATCACTTATATCTATTCTCTAGTGGTAAAAAAAATGTTAAATTTAGCACCAAATCTGTGTTACTAATGGTATCAACCCAAAAATTGCTACAACAACTTATGAGACTTAATAGAGCATGGGGATGGAAATCATATACTTCTATCATAACGTTATAAGCCCTTATACACTTTTACAATTTATTTTAATTCATTTATTAATTACTTTCCCAGCTTTCAGATGATGAACACCACTTCATGTGACATCTACTGTTGACTTTTTATCTGCCCCTGAACACCCCTGTCCCCTACCCTTACCGCTCTAAAAAGAGGGCAGTGGTAAGGCGTTAAGAAAAGTAGAAAACATCCTGATGAACATGACAGTGAAAATGTGAGGACTGTGGTCTGAAGAGACTTCTGTGAATTTCCGGCGTGTCTGTAACTGTCGGCTACATAAAATACTACCCTTAGTCCAACGCTCACATTCGGGCTTTCACTTTGTTCCAGAACAACAACCCAGGTACGACGTTTCCATTTATCCTCAAACATGTAATAAATTTGTGCTTCCTGTTATTGTGAAATATCTTTTTATTTGTTTTGAATAAAATATACAAAATATGATCATTGTAAGAACTGATGTCATCATGGCAAAATTAATCATATTTTCTTCGTAAAAAGCTTTATAATATTGAGATTTTGTGTCTTTTCAGTATAGTGTAGTTTAATTTGATTCAACTTTGCGTCTTGTGCTGCTGTTTTCTTTACTTAATAGTTTTTCTGATGATATGTAATTTTGATGTGTTTGGTTGAGTGTCACATTGAAATACGAACTCAGAGTTTTACTGTTTTATTCTCCAGCCATGGGAGGTGGACATTCCAAAACTGATGCAGGTCCTCAATGTAAGATTGTTTAAAAATAACATATATTTCTTGTTTAAAACTACACATTGTTGCATGATGACTGTATTTTCACAATCTTTTATTTTGTCTGAACATTTGTCATGCATTCGTCAGTTTTCAGTCAACCATGGAGGAACATACCGTGGGAGTGAGTATCTCCACCTTTTTCAACAAAATCTTTCACTTACAAACGTCACAATTGTTCTTGTGATGGACCTGTTCTGTTTGTTTCCTCATTTGATGACATACTGATTAACTTCTCAGTTGTTGTGTGACATCTGGTAAAAGTTTCTATAAGACGACTCTAATGTAACGTCTCCTTCTCTGAGCAGAGACAAATCCAGCGCTATGCAGTATATGAAGGACTACAAACCTCAGACTGAAGGCCAGTTGCTCAGGATTCTTCTTCACGGACCGGTTGGAGCTGGAAAGTCCAGTTTCATCAACTCTGTCCAAAGTGTCTTACATGGCCGAATGTACACGCAAGCAGGGGCGGAAAACACCTCTCACGACTCTTTCACCAGAAAGGTATGAGGAACTTTTGATTGTGTTGATAAAGAAAACATCCCCAAACTTTGCAAACTTTTATTCATATTTACTTTGATACTTTTCAACCAAGGGTTACAAAGTGAGAGGTTTCTGCCTTTGCAGTGGAAGAGAAATAAAGTGTTATAACAAAACTCCATAAGAACAGCAGCTTAAAGTCACTTTAAAGGAAACAATATTAAAACAAAGGGAAATAAGGCTATCGACAAAAGAGATCATAGTATCATATTAAAACAACAGCAGAACAATCCACTAATACAACTAGTATTCAGGAAGACACGTTTCTGAACATGCAGCAGGTACACAACATCTGCAAATAAACTGTTTAAGGCCCACAGCTAACAGGAAGCCTTGACTGATTTCCTGTGTCACTTCCTGTGAGGACTCCACCTAAGTGGACATTTTTAGAAGAAACCTTTATCTTTTTAGCCTGGCTTTTACTTAACTCGTCAGTTATTGCCTTAGTTTTTAAGACTTAATCATTGATTTTCATAATATTTCTATCTTTTGAGCTTATTTATTCTGCTGACCTTTATTTATTTGAACATTTATTGTTTATTGTTGTTTTGCAAAATTCTGTTGTCTGTTCTTTGTTTGTTTTTGTCTTGTTTTTTGTCTGTGCTGTTGTAATCTTGCACTGTGAACACTTTGGGCTGCAATAAAGTTGAATGAAGTTCAGTTGTTTATTCAGCTACCACAGGAAATTGTACAAGAGTAGCTACAATATTCTGCTACCGTTGTGGTTAAGGTTGAGTTTAGTCAACTGAAACTGCCTCTACTTCTCAGGAAGTAAAGGTCATGAGAAATGTTCAAAATCCTTTCTGATGTGTTCTCATTTATGTCTGCTGTTTCTTCTTTCTTTGAATAATTTTAATTACTAGAGCAGTGCCCGTTCGGAGTGCGTGCCTATTCAAAGCGGCCCGATTGATTGGCTTCCAGGAGTGCTGCTTGCAGCGTTGTTGGGGGTGTGCCTGTTCAAAGCGCGTTCACGTTCCGAGCGAGCCGATTGCTTGGCTTCCACGCGTGATGCTTGCAGCATTGTCAGGGGTTTGCACATTTGGAGCGCGTTCCCGTTCCAAGCGAGACAATTGGTCGGCTTCCGGGAGTGCTGCTTGCAGCATTGTCGGGTTGAGACCATTCCGAGCAGGCCGATTGGTTGTTCCCCTGGAGTGCTGCTTGCAATGTTATCGGGGGCGTGCCCATTCGAAGTGCGTTCCCATTCCGAGCAGGCCAATTGCTTGGCATCCGAGAGTGCTGCTTGCAGCAATGTCATGGGGTGAGCCCGTTTGGAGCGTGTTCCCGTTCCGAGCGGGCCGTTTGCTTGGCTTCCGGGAGTGCTGCTTACAGAGTTGTCAGGGGCGTTCCCGTTCGAAGCGTGTTCCCGTTCCGAGCGCATTCCCGTTCCGAGCACGTTTCCGTTCCGAGCAGGCCGATTGCTTGGCCCCCGATAGTGCTCCTTGCAGCGTTATCGGGGGCAAGCCCGTTCGAAGCGCGTTCCCATTCCGAGCGAGACGATTGCTTGGCTTCCGGAAGGGCTGCTTGTAGCATTGTTGGGGGCGTCCGGGAGTGCTGCCTGTAGCGTTGTCGGGTTGTGCCCGTTCTGAATGGGCTGATTACTTGGCTTTCGGGAGTGCGTCTTGTAGCATTGTTGGGGGGTGTGTCCGTTAGGAGCACGTTACTGTTCCAAGAGAGACGATTGCTTGGCTCCCGGGAGTGCGGTGAGGACGACATGCTCAACTCCTCCTGAGTCCTCAGAGCCTTGAAGCCAGTACTCTGCGCTGCTGCACAGAGTACTGGTCGCTTGTTTATTCAAAGTTATTAATATTCATAGTTATTAATATTGAACGTCTCGCGTGCCCAACTTCGACACTGCACATCCTTGGGTTCCCAGCAATACACCCACTAAGTGTGAAGAAGATCAGATGAATGATTCTTGAGATATGCGAAAGACACACGCACATACATACAGACAGAGATTCCTTATTTTATAGTTAGTTAGATGAGATGTGACCCAGAATTTTAGAATGCTTCAAGCGGAGACATTCTCTTGACTTTTAGGGTGCTTTTACACCTTAACTGTTTTATTCAGTTCAAACAGACTCTGTTGCGTCAGCCTGTTCGGTTCGTTTCGGTTTGTTTACGCTGGTGTGAACGGTGTCGGTCAACCTCAGTAGTGGATTAAACAATGTTTTTGCTCATAGTGATAATAAATGCTGCGCTTTTCTCCATATTTGCTTTATAGTACACAACCTACAAGATCCCAGAAGGAAGTCCAAAGACCTTTTACCCTTTTGTCTTCAATGACATCATGGGCCTGGATCCAATCAAAGGTGTCCTTGTGAATGACGTCAAACTGGCTATGATGGGATATGTGAAGGACGGTTACACGGTACAGTTACTGCAAACTTTGCAGATTTGTTTTCCACACAATAACTTAATATTGTTATTTTTAATTATAATTTATTTATAGAGCAATTGTCATTAACTTGATTTAAACCTGTTTTCCAGTTCAATCCTGATTCACCGTTGTCGGACCTTAGTCCTAATGCATTCTACAACAAACATCCAACTGACAACGACAAAGTGCACGTTCTGGTTTGTGTCGTTCCTGCCGACACAGTTTCTCAAGCGAGAGATGCAACTGTGAAGAAGATTCGGGAGATCAGGCTGGAAGCCACCAGACTGGGTGAGAGTAGAAATCTCTCTTTATAGACCTCTTTTCTGTTAGTAAATATGATGAGGTATTTTGTGGGCGGAGCGTTAAGTGGAGGCAGAATAATTCTCTGCTGGCTAGCAAGTGTTGTTGGCTTGTTTTTTTTAACAATGGCTGAAGAAAATGCTAGTTTCTCTCAATATGTTCTGTCACTCACTCTCCAGGATCACCAGTGTTAGTTTAGAAAGTTATTCATGTCAGTTACAGGACTCTGAGTTTTCTGCCTTTTGTCCTGACAGGGATTCCTCAAGTGGCCATTCTCACCAAGATTGACAAGGTCTGTCCTGAAATCAATGAAGATTTTAAGAATGTCTACAAGATCAAGAACGTGAAGGAAAAGGTATGTTTAATTAAAGGCAGGGTTGACGATGTTATCCAGTAAACGCTATTTGTTATATTGGTTCGTGGATCGTTTTAAAATGCATGATGGATCGGTAATGTCTCGCCAATACCTCATCCGCTTAATAAGATCAGTATCGGTCCAACTGTCCAATCAGATCAGTGCAGTGACTACAAAAGCTGTAATTTGTGAACAGAAAAGTTGTGATTTTTTTAAAATGTAGATGGAGCAGTTTAGTGCAGATGTGGGTATTCCCATGAACTGCATCTTCCCTGTGAAGAACTACCATGAAGAAATCGACCTCAACAGTGACGTTGACTCACTGATCCTGAACTCACTGAAATACATCATCAACTTCGGAGATGACGGCATCAACTTCCGCAACAGTCAGTCTGAAGCTTCAGTCACATCTGCTTGATTGCTGCATAAAAACGTATTTTATGCTGTCAGAATAACAATCTGCAACATTAACCAGCATGATTTCTCACACAATCTTCTGCATGATTTCTTTGCTTATTTGTTTGTATGTGTTTTAGTTTTAACGCCCCCAGAAACCTAGTTTCAAATCACTAGCTGTATCTCACTAGTGTGATGCAAAAATGCAGTGCGGAAATACAGAAAATCGGTGCAAATTAACCCCGTTGTCGTGTTCCATTTATCGTCAATAAGCCAAAAACACAGAATGTCTTGCTCTATAATGTTAGCAAGTGCATATCAGCTACATTACCATCTTCATCGTATCCCAGCTGCTGGGCGATCTCAAGCCATATATTGTCCTTTATTCGGTTGTTGAGGTAGTAGTGTTTGTTGTACATTACTGGGTGTTGAGAAGGGGATGGTCCATTGTTATTCCGAAACACCAATAGTCCAAAAATGTCCCATTGGACCGAAAAACCCCATTTGTCCGACAGTTCGTTACCCTGAAAAACAAACTCCAATTGTTTCAAGGCCCCGAAATAACACACTCTCCATGCAACAAACAGAAGCACATGGCTAATTATTATGCAGAATGACTGTGATCAGTTGGAACAAAGGATTTCATTGGTCAAACATATATTTCCGCAGGTGGAAATTAGCTTGAGGTCTGTCCGAATATTTTTTCTCCCGCATGATTGTTCCGCAGGAGTGTGCAAGCATTCATAAGAACCCACAAAATCTGTCTTGCAAATTTTTCAGATGAAAATCAATGCTTGGTGTGAAACAGCTTTTAAAATCAGCAATTAAAATAAAGAAGAAAAAATACGTTCAACTAGTTAGTTAATCTGCTTCTTTAGCACTGTGTGGTTGTGGTTTGATCAGATTTAAATGACATATGACATATGAAATATGTGACATCATCTTTTTCCAACTGAGTCCCACCCACTTCAAATCAGTGAGGAGAGCACAGATAAAAAATAAAGTTTCTCATGTGAATCAACCAACCCGGTCTCACAGGGAGGCGAATAAATACCACGACATGACACGGACATTTCGCATGTTATTAGGCCTTTTCGCAACGTCCGCAGTTAGGTTTAGGCAAGAAAACCACTTAGTTTGGTTTAGGGAAAACGTCATGGTTGGGTTTAAAATAAGTACGTAGACTAAGTAAAACACGTACGGAAACAACGTAACACAACCACAGTAAACACGTCACCAAAGCCAATAAAAAAACACGTAAAATCCTCACGACAAACGTCACTAACGTCACTTACAAAACAAAACACCGGTCAACAACGTGGTTAAAGGCCCTGTGTTTGTTGGACCCGCCCACCATAAGTGGTCTTTCTCACTTTTTATACTACGTCGCTAACTCTTACCGTAGCATTTATACGTGAAGGCGTTTACATTGCAGTCAGTACAGGATACATGTCGTACAAATGGCACGCGGAAATCAAGAAAGGCGTACTTGTTGCACGCTAAACGCCTTGCGCATTATCGTGGCATTTATATGCTTTTTTGTGCGAACGGGCTGAATTAACTGAAACTGTTCTAACTTTGTGTACTTTGTGAAAATATGTTTTCAGGTCCTTTAATTTGCTGTAGAAATCTCTCAATCCAACAGACAACTCATGATGTTTGTCCTGTGTTAAAACACAATAAATCTGCGTTTTGAACGTACAGCACATTGTCATTATTATTATTAACATCATTAAAATGTAATATGCACATGTGAATATGTTAAGTGACATCTGAAGGTCAAACCATCCTTCTGGGGAAAAAAACAAGAAAAAAATTACATTTAATTTGTTTGACACAAAGTAGTACAGAGTATTTCTGTAACCATGGCATGTTTTGTTAACGTATTTACATGATATGAGGAGATTAGTTATTCATATAAGAATAAACTGTTTTTATTTAATTACATAAGTAAACTCAAAATGCTTTTAATTTAAAGAAAAAATATAAAATAATTGATTTAAACATAACATATCAGCATAAACAACATAAATATAAGAATACAGTAGTATACACAAGCATACACCCAACCACACTGCAATAAAAAAACAAAATATCAGCACACACACACACACACTTCAAATGTGTGATAAGCAACCTCAATAAACTGAACCAAATGAGGAAACACAACCCACGTTTCACACTTCACAAGTTCCTGTGCTCACTGTAAGTTCAGCATCCTGCTTACTCTTGTGGCCCTGACCATTTTCCATTAAATCACATGACAGAGAAGAAACTGAAAGGATGTGCAGAGTTAACAGTTATTAGATACACTTATATTAATACAATCCGATAAGTAAGTAAAATTCATATAGCACCTTTCTCGATCAGAAGAGAGAATCTCCTACACAATAAAATACAAAAGCAAGAAATAGAGTCACAATATAGAAATAATAAATAAAATTGAAATCAAATAAATAATAAGTCAAACTAATCCAAGGCTGCTCCCATCAGGAGGGTCTTGAGCATCAATACATCAGCCCTGCAACAATTTCTGTATTTATAAAGTTATAAATGTAGAGTACAGGATTCTTCTTCACGGGCCGGTTGGCGCTGGAAAGTCCATTTTCATCTCATCTCAACTCTGTTCCTCAACAGTGTCTACAAGGCAGAATGTGCGCCCAGGCTATGGTGGACAACAACCCTCATGATTTGTTCACCAAAGAGGTAAGAATAACATTTCATTGTGTTGCTTAAGGAATACATCATCCTAAATTCATTATGTGGCCCGTGTGAAACTTTGCTGACCTTTATGAAACTTGGCTGTGCTCCTCCCGGGATTATTACAGTACTATACTGATGATGATGATGATGATGATGATGATGATGATGATGATAATAATAATAATATAGCACTTTTCAATCAAGGAGTACTAAGTGCTGTCCAGAGGTTTTTTATCATTTCAGCAGAAGGGAAATTCAGCATAACACAGGATTCTATGAGTACACCAGCATAAAGACGGTAAACAGAAACATACAGATTTACAGCATCTATTCAACAACATGAACCTTTTTTCCTCTCTATCTACAGTACCCATTTATCATATATCAGACTACATTGTGTTATCTAATATGATAATATAGGCAACATTTACAAAAGGATTAGAAACTTCTGAAGACTAAAATGAATATTTCACTCAGTCAACCATCCCAGCAAAGATTTGCTTAATATAGTAGACCTACTAAAGTTTATCAGCTGGGCATGAGGCAACTGTTGGATAATGGAATAGCTTGTCCAAATGTTATAAAATGAGATTATATTTCATTTAGTTTGCCAATTACTTGATAATGTAATGAACTGGGGCTGTTGTACAAGTGTAGCCTACCTAATAAACTTACAAAGAAGCACTATATTCAGTGAACAGCGAACACCTGGACCAGAGACAACTGCCTCTTTCACTTTCACCTGCTACAATAATTCACCAGTGTACCTTGAATGGTCACGTTTCAGAAGAAATAGTGTTAATAGTAATTAACACTGAAATAATATTCACTTACTTTATGCTTTATTTCACCAAGGTGCTTTAAAGAAAGAAACAAACAATGGAGGCAAATAAACTGGGGGTGAGCAAGTTTGAACCTTCAATATGAGCTTTTTCATCATCTTTCCCATTGCAAAATAAGTTGCTCTGATGGACTCTTCCTGTTCCTTACTTACTCTTTTGGTAATGTCCTGATGAACATCCCAGTTGTCCGTGACATCTGAGTATCAAACACAGACTTTAAGATTAAATTAAAGTCTTAAGTCTGTAATATAATGTTTCCTTTCTCTGAGCAGAGCCAATGAGAATGATCTGCAGCAAGTGAATGTCTATACAGGATTCTTCTTCACGGACCGGTTGGCGCTGGAAAGTCCAGTTTCATCAACTCAGTCCAAAGTGTCTTACATGGCCGAATGTACACGCAAGCATTGGCGGACAACACATCTCACGACTCTTTCACCAGAAAGGTATGAGGAACTTTTGATTGTGTTGATAAAGAAAACATCCCAAAACTTTGCAAACTTTTATTCATATTTACTTTGATACTTTTCAACCAAGGGTTACAAAGTGAGAGGTTTCTGCCTTTGCAGTGGAAGAGAAATAAAGTGTTATAACAAAACTCCATAAGAACAGCAGCTTAAAGTCACTTTAAAGGAAACAATATTAAAACAAAGGGAAATAAAGTTATGGACAAAAGAGATCATAGTATCATATTAAAACAACAGCAGAACAATCCACTAATACAACTATTATTCAGGAAGACACGTTTCTCAACATGCAGCAGTGACACAACTTCTGCAAATAAACTGTTCAAGGCCCACAGCTAACAGGAAGCCTTGACTGACTTCCTGTTTGACTTCCTGTGAGGACTCCACCTACGTGGACATTTTTAGAAGAAACCTTTATCTTTTTAGCCTGGCTTTTACTTAACTCGTCAGTTATTGCCTTAGTTTTTAAGACTTAATTATTGATTTTCATAATATTTCTATCTTTTGAGCCTATTTATTCTGCTGACCTTTATTTATTTGAACATTTTATTGTTTATTGTTGTTTTGCAAAATTCTGTTGTCTGTTTTTTGTTTGTTTTTGTCTTGTTTTTTGTCTGTGCTGTTGTAATCTTGCACTGTGAACACTTTGGGCTGCAATAAAGTTGAATTAAGTTCAGTTGTTTATTCAACTACCACAGGAAATTGTACAAGAGCAGCTACAATATTCTGCAACCGTTGTGGTTAAGGTTGAGTTTAGTCAACTGAAACTGCCTCTACTTCTCAGGAAGTAAAGATCATGAGAAATGTTCAAAATCCTTTCTGATGTGTTCTCATTTATGTCTGCTGTTTCTTCTTTCTTTGAATAATTTTAATTACTAGAGCAGTGCCCTTTCGGAGTGCGTGCCTATTCAAAGCGGCCCGATTGATTGGCTTCCAGGAGTGCTGCTTGCAGCATTGTCAGGGGGGTGCACATTTGGAGCGCGTTCCCGTTCCAAGCGAGACAATTGGTCGGCTTCCGGGAGTGCTGCTTGCAGCATTGTCGGGTTGTGACCATTCCGAGCGGGCCGATTGGTTGTTCCCCGGGAGTGCTGCTTGCAATGTTATCGGGGGCGTTCCCGTTCGAAGCGTGTTCCCATTCCGAGCAGGCCAATTGCTTGGCTTCCGAGAGTGCTGCTTGCAGCATTGTCATGGGATGAGCCCGTTTGGAGCGTGTTCCCGTTACGAGCGGGCCGTTTGCTTGGCCCCCGATAGTGCTGCTTGCAGCGTTATCGGGGGCAAGCCCGTTCGAAGCGCGTTCCCATTCCGAGTGAGACGATTGCTTGGCTTCCGGAAGGGCTGCTTGTAGCATTGTTGGGGGCGTCCGGGAGTGCTGCCTGTAGCGTTGTCGGGTTGTGCCCGTTCTGAATGGGCTGATTACTTGGCTTTCGGTAGTGCGTCTTGTAGCATTGTTGGGGGGTGTGTCCGTTAGGAGCAGGTTATTGTTCCAAGAGAGACGATTGCTTGGCTCCCGGGAGTGCGGTGAGGACGACATGCTCAACTCCTCCTGAGTCCTCAGAGCCTTGAAGCCAGTACTCTGCGCTGCTGCACAGAGTACTGGTCGCTTGTTTATTCAAAGTTATTAATATTCATAGTTATTAATATTGAACGTCTCGCATGCCCAAATTGCACCAACTTCGACACTGCACATCCTTGGGTTCCCAGCAATACACCCACTAAGTGTGAAGAAGATCAGATGAATGATTCTTGAGATATGCGAAGGAGACACGCACATACATACAGACAGAGATTCCTTACTTTATAGTTAGTTAGATGAGATGTGACCCAGAATTTTAGAATGCTTCAAGCGGAGACATTCTCTTGACTCTTAGGGTGCTTTTACACCTTAACTGTTTTATTCAGTTCAAACAAACTCTGTTGCGTCAGCCTGTTCGGTTCGTTTCGGTTTGTTTACGCTGGTGTGAACGGTGTCAGTCAACCTCAGTAGTGGATTAAACAATGTTTTTGCTCATAGTGATAATAAATGCTGCGCTTTTCTCCATATTTGCTTTATAGTACACAACCTACAAGATCCCAGAAGGAAGTCCAAAGACCTTTTACCCTTTTGTCTTCAATGACATCATGGGCCTGGATCCAATCAAAGGTGTCCTTGTGAATGACGTCAAACTGGCTATGATGGGACATGTGAAGGACGGTTACACGGTACAGTTACTGCAAACTTTGCAGATTTGTTTTCCACACAATAACTTAATATTGTTATTTTTAATTAGAATTTATTTATAGAGCAATTGTCATTAACTTGATTTTAACCTGTTTTCCAGTTCAATCCTGATTCACCGTTGACGGACCTTAGTCCTAATGCATTCTACAACAAACATCCAACTGACAACGACAAAGTGCACGTTCTGGTTTGTGTCGTTCCTGCCGACACAGTTTCTCAAGTGAGAGATGAAACTGTGAAGAAGATTCGGGAGATCAGGCTGGAAGCCACCAGACTGGGTGAGAGTAGAAATCTCTCTTTATAGACCTCTTTTCTGTTAGTAAACATGATGAGGTATTTTGTGGGCAGAGCGTTAAGTGGAGGCAGAATAATTCTCTGCTGGCTAGCAAGTGTCGTTGGCTTGTTTTTTTTTAACAATGGCTGAAGAAAATGCTAGTTTCTCTCAATATGTTCTGTCACTCACTCTCCAGGATCACCAGTGTTAGTTTAGAAAGTTATTCATGTCAGTTACAGGACTCTGAGTTTTCTGCCTTTTGTCCTGACAGGGATTCCTCAAGTGGCCATTCTCACCAAGATTGACATGGTCTGTCCTGAAATCAATGAAGATTTTAAGAATGTCTACAAGATCAAGAACCTGAAGGAAAAGGTATGTTTAATTAAAGGCAGGGTTGACGATGTTATCCAGTAAACGCTATTTGTTATATTGGTTCGTGGATCGTTTTAAAATGCATGATGGATCGGTAATGTCTCGCCAATACCTCATCCGCTTAATAAGATCAGTATCGGTCCAACTGTCCAATCAGATCAGTGCAGTGACTACAAAAGCTGTAATTTGTGAACAGAAAAGTTGTGATTTTTTTAAAATGTAGATGGAGCAGTTCAGTGTAGATGTGGGTATTCCCATGAACTGCATCTTCCCTGTGAAGAACTACCATGAAGAAATCGACCTCAACAGTGACGTTGACTCACTGATCCTGAACTCACTGAAATCCATCATCAACTTCGGAGATGACGGCATCAACTTCCGCAACAGTCAGTCTGAAGCTTCAGTCACATCTGCTTGATTGCTGCATAAAAACGTACTTTTTGCTGTCAGAATAACAATCTGCAACATTAACCAGCACGATTTCTCACACAATCTTCTGCATGATTTCTTTGCTTATTTGTTTGTATGTGTTTTAGTTTTAAAGCCCCCAGAAACCTAGTTTCAAATCACTAGCTGTATCTCACTAGTGTGATGCAAAAATGCAGTGCGGAAATACAGAAAATCGGTGTCGTGTTCCATTTATCGTCAATAAGCCAAAAACACAGAATGTCTTGCTCTATAATGTTAGCAAGTGCATATCAGCTACATTACCATCTTCATCGTATCCCAGCTGCTGGGCGATCTCAAGCCATATATTGTCCTTTATTTGGTTGTTGAGGTAGTAGTGTTTGTTGTACATTACTGGGTGTTGAGAAGGGGATGGTACATTGTTATTCCGAAACACCAATAGTCCGAAAATGTCCCATTGGACCAAAAAACCCCATTTGTCCGACAGTTCGTTACCCTGAAAAACAAACTCCAATTGTTTCAAGGCCCCGAAATAACACACTCTCCATGCAACAAACAGAAGCACATGGCTAATTATTATGCAGAATGACCGTGATCAGTTGGAACAAAGGATTTCATTGGTCAAACATATATTTCCGCAGGTGGAAATTAGCTGAAATTGAGGTCTGTCCGAATATTTTTTCTCCCGCATGATTGTTCCGCAGGAGTGTGCAAGCATTCATAAGAACCCACAAAATCTGTCTTGCAAATTTTTCGGAAGAAAATCAATGCTTGGTGTGAAACAGCTTTTAAAATCAGCAATTAAAATAAAGAAGAAAAAATACGTTCAACTAGTTAGTTAATCTGCTTCTTTAGCACTGTGTGGGTGTGGTTTGATCAGATTTAAATGACATATGATATATGAAATATGTGACATCATCTTTTTCCAACTGAGTCCCACCCACTTCAAATCAGTGAGGAGAGCACAGATAAAAAATAAAGTTTCTCATGTGAATCAACCAACCCGGTCTCACAGGGAGGCGAATAAATACCACGACATAACACGGACATTTCGCATGTTATTAGGCCTTTTCGCAACGTCCGCAGTTAGGTTTAGGCAAGAAAACCACTTAGTTTGGTTTAGGGAAAACGTCATGGTTGGGTTTAAAATAAGTACGTAGACTAAGTAAAACACGTACGGAAACAACGTAACACAACCACTGTAAACACGTCACCAAAGCCAATAAAAAAACACGTAAAATCCTCACGACAAACGTCACTAACGTCACTTACAAAACAAAACACCGGTCAACAACGTGGTTAAAGGCCCTGTGTTTGTTGGACCCGCCCACCATAAGTGGTCTTTCTCACTTTTTATACTACGTCGCTAACTCTTACCGTAGCATTTATACGTGAAGGCGTTTACATTGCAGTCAGTACAGGATACATGGCGTACAAATGGCACGCGGAAATCAAGAAAGGCGTACTTGTTGCACGCTAAACGCCTTGCGCATTATCGTGGCATTTATATGCTTTTTTGTGCGAACGGGCTGAATTAACTGAAACTGTTCTAACTTTGTGTACTTTGTGAAAATATGTTTTCAGGTCCTTTAATTTGCTGTAGAAATCTCTCAATCCAACAGACAACTCATGATGTTTGTCCTGTGTTAAAACACAATAAATCTGCTTTTTGAACGTACAGCACATTGTCATTATTATTATTAACACCATTAAAATGTAATATGCACATGTGAACATGTTAAGTGACATCTGAAGGTCAAACCATCCTTCTGGGGAAAAAAACAAGAAAAAAAAAACATTTAATTTGTTTGACACAAAGTAGTACAGAGTATTTCTGTAACCATGGCATGTTTTGTTAACGTATTTACATGATATGAGGGGATTAGTTATTCATATAAGAATAAACTGTTTTTATTTAATTACATAAGTAAACTCAAAATGCTTTACATTTAAAGAAAAAATATAAAATAATTGATTTAAACATAACATATCAACATAAACAACATAAATATAAGAATACAGTAGTATACACAAGCATACACCCAACCACACTGCAATAAAAAAACAAAATATCAGCACACACACACACACACTTCAAATGTGTGATAAGCAACCTCAATAAACTGAACCAAATGAGGAAACACAACCCACGTTTCACACTTCACAAGTTCCTGTGCTCACTGTAAGTTCAGCATCCTGCTTACTCTTGTGGCCCTGACCATTTTCCATTAAATCACATGACAGAGAAGAAACTGAAAGGATGTGCAGAGTTAACAGTTATTAGATACACTTATATTAATACAATCCGATAAGTAAGTAAAATTCATATAGCACCTTTCTCGATCAGAAGAGAGAATCTCCTACACAATAAAATACAAAAGCAAGAAATAGAGTCACAATATAGAAATAATAAATAAAATTGAAATCAAATAAATAATAAGTCAAACTAGGCTGCTCCCATCAGGAGGGTCTTGAGCATCAATACATCAGCCCTGCAACAATTTCTGTATTTATAAAGTTATAAATGTAGAGTACAGGATTCTTCTTCACGGGCCGGTTGGCGCTGGAAAGTCCATTTTCATCTCATCTCAACTCTGTTCCTCAACAGTGTCTACAAGGCAGAATGTGCGCCCAGGCTATGGTGGACAACAACCCTCATGATTTGTTCACCAAAGAGGTATGAAGAACATTTCATTGTGTTGATTAAGGAATACATCATCCTAAATTCATTATGTGGCTTGTGTGAAACTTTGCTGACCTTTATGAAACTTGGCTGTGCTCCTCCCGGGATTATTACAATACTGCACTGATGATGATGATGATAATAATAATAATATAGCACTTTTCAATCAATGTCCAGAGGTTTTTTATCATTTCAGCAGAAGGGAAATTCAGCATAACACAGGATTCCATGAGTACACCAGCATAAAGACGGTAAACAGAAACATACAGATTTACAGCATCTATTCAACAACATGAACCTTTTTTCCTCTCTATCTACAGTACCCATTTATCATATATCAGACTACATTGTGTTATCTAATATGATAATATAGGCAACATTTACAAAAGGATTAGAAACTTCTGAAGACTAAAATGAATATTTCACTCAGTCAACCATCCCAGCAAAGATTTGCTTAATATAGTAGACCTACTAAAGTTTATCAGCTGGGCATGAGGCAACTGTTGGATAATGGAATAGCTTGTCCAAATGTTATAAAATGAGATTATATTTCATTTAGTTTGCCAATTACTTGATAATGTAATGAACTGGGGCTGTTGTACAAGTGTAGCCTACCTAATAAACTTACAAAGAAGCACTATATTCAGTGAACAGCGAACACCTGGACCAGAGACAACTGCCTCTTTCACTTTCACCTGCTACAATAATTCACCAGTGTACCTTGAATGGTCACGTAACATCAAAATGAATCATTATATACTGTCATAAACCAGTCGGGAGGGTCAGTTGGTAAACAGATATTATCAGATAGTTTACCTTATTACTTCTCTATTCCCTGTCAGGAAGTCTGGACGTTCTGTTCTATCACCAGCACATTCATGGGAACGTTAAAGTCAGCTGATACTTTCATTCATATTTTTTAATTTCATTCATTATTTAAGCTGTATAAATGTTCTCTTGTCAATTTCTCAACTTGTACATAATTTGTTGTTGTCAAATCTGCAACACCCCTCATAGCCCGCACCATCGCAAAGCTCAGTACCGGAACCGACCCGTTACCCACAATTATCTCCAAGTTAAATCCGGACCGGTGAGTAAACACACAGGCTGCAACACAGTCATTCACTTTAAAGGTATAATATGCAGCATTTTCCTAAAAAAATTATAGACTATATATATATACTAAAATAATCAATAAATTGAAAAGTTGAAACTAAAATAAAATGAGAAAAAATTGAAGATTCAAAACTGTTTTAACTCGCATCTAAAGTGTAAGCGGAAGGCTCTCTGGGCCTCCCAAAGGAAATTATTGATCAGTTAATAATCTGAAGAATCTGAGTAAAATTGTTATCAAGCAGGTTTTCACTTTCAGGGAAACCTTGGTGTTGGTAACCTAGATACAATAAACATGTTGGAAAAAAATATATTAAAGATGAAGACAAAGTACAATAAAATTCAAGAACCAAATGAATCAATTTCTTTGGAAAGTTATAGTGGGATTGCGGATTCTACACAATGCATCGCGAGGTACTCTTAGCTCACTGGAATAAATAGTTAATATAGTAATAGTTTGATTAATGTTTTGAATAAATTCTCAAATTTTGATTTAAAATATTAAAAAGTGTCCCAGATTAACTTTAATTAGTTAGGATTACAACACTGTTATAATAATGGTCTCTTTCTGATTATACTACAACACTTAGTTTGGAAAAATAGGCTTTTGCATAATTTTGATGATTTTTCATGTGAAAAATATAGTCCATGATCCAGGGGGTTGGTCGTGCCACTTTGGAGGGACCAAGTCTCATAGTCATTTTTTTAAAGGTCTATGTCCGTAGTGTTGGAAACTGCATGATAGCATTGCAGCAATGGTAGCTTTCTATGTGCTATCACTCCTTTTTTCATCCCTCTATCATTAAAATTTGTCCATCTTTTTTTGCCATTTTACACATAGATCCAGTATAAAAGAGGGTAACCAACACACAATATCATGAGTTCATATTTAATTGTAACGCTTAGACTATAATCTATCCATCAGTCACATTGTCATAACACTGAGGTCAAGAGAATTTGACCTTTGACCTCTAATGCTACAATGGGGCAAATTCTGAATGCCACTCCAAATGCCCTTATAACTAACTTCATATATATCTGATGTATCCATGGATAGTTCCAGCATAAAGAGCACAAAAACGGCTTTAAAATGATATATTCTATGACTAACAACAATTACAACATTTCTTATCAGAATAAACATAACTTTGTGCAGTTTGTGTCTGATAGAATGTTCAGAACTTTGCATTGGATTCTGTTATTGGGGCAGTTTGTAAATGGCTTTCTAAGTAGCAGAAACACAAAATAATACAAAACTCAAAAAACTGTACTTAGAAATTAATTCTCTATCCATTATTTTATGTTTTCCCACTCTTACCTCATTGTCAATATAAACATGTTATAACTGATGAGGCCCTGATTCAGTAGCAGTGGGTTATATTCCAGGTGATATGTGAACATGATGTTCACTCGGTACACTTTAACAGTTTGGAGCCCTGAACATTTTCAGATATGGAGCCATCGCAAAAAACGTCTCGTGGCAGCCATGGCGGCCATTTTACTTTTCACCATAACCAAATTATGTATTTTGCAACATATCTCCTGAACCAAACATGATAACACAGACAAGCTGATGTCCACCGCTATGTTTTCATGGTCAACATTTATAATGATACCATTCACAACATCATAAACTGTTCAGGTGAATAGTTAATGGTTAATTCAGTGATGTTGTATTAAGCAAATCACAATGTCTGAGAACCTAGGCTAGACTTAACTAGACTATAATATCATGTCTGTTATGTGCATGTATGTTGTATAGAGTTTTAAAAGTTTAACCCTTTTGTTCATTAACCCTGACAATACAGTGACTGTAAATAGTAGAGCAATACGTTGCCACGAGACGTTTTTGCGATGGCTCCATATCTGAAAATGTTCAGGGCTCCAAACTGTTAAAGTGTACCGAGTGAACATCATGTTCACATATCACCTGGAATATAACCCACTGCTACTGAATCAGGGCCTCATCAGTTATAACATGTTTATATTGACAATGAGGTAAGAGTGGGAAAACATAAAATAATGGATAGAGAATTAATTTCTAAGTACAGTTTTTTGAGTTTTGTATTATTTTGTGTTTCTGCTGCTAAGAAAGCCATTTACAAACTGCCCCAATAACAGAATCCAATGCAAAGTTCTGAACATTCTATCAGACACAAACTGCACAAAGTTATGTTTATTCTGATAAGAAATGTTGTAATTGTTGTTAGTCATAGAATATATCATTTTAAAGCTGTTTTTGTGCTCTTTATGCTGGAACTATCCATGGATACATCAGATATATATGAAGTTAGTTATAAGGGCATTTGGAGTGGCATTCAGAATTTGCCCCATTGTAGCATTAGAGGTCAAAGGTCAAATTCTCTTGACCTCAGTGTTATGACAATGTGACTGATGGATAGATTATAGTCTAAGCGTTACAATTAAATATGAACTCATGATATTGTGTGTTGGTTACCCTCTTTTATACTGGATCTATGTGTAAAATGGCAAAAAAAGATGGACAAATTTTAATGATAGAGGGATGAAAAAAGGAGTGATAGCACATAGAAAGCTACCATTGCTGCAATGCTATCATGCAGTTTCCAACACTACGGACATAGACCTTTAAAAAAATGACTATGAGACTTGGTCCCTCCAAAGTGGCACGACCAACCCCCTGGATCATGGACTATATTTTTCACATGAAAAATCATCAAAATTATGCAAAAGCCTATTTTTCCAAACTAAGTGTTGTAGTATAATCAGAAAGAGACCATTATTATAACAGTGTTGTAATCCTAACTAATTAAAGTTAATCTGGGACACTTTTTAATATTTTAAATCAAAATTTGAGAATTTATTCAAAACATTAATCAAACTATTACTATATTAACTATTTATTCCAGTGAGCTAAGAGTACCTCGCGATGCATTGTGTAGAATCCGCAATCCCACTATAACTTTCCAAAGAAATTGATTCATTTGGTTCTTGAATTTTATTGTACTTTGTCTTCATCTTTAATATATTTTTTTCCAACATGTTTATTGTATCTAGGTTACCAACACCAAGGTTTCCCTGAAAGTGAAAACCTGCTTGATAACAATTTTACTCAGATTCTTCAGATTATTAACTGATCAATAATTTCCTTTGGGAGGCCCAGAGAGCCTTCCGCTTACACTTTAGATGCGAGTTAAAACAGTTTTGAATCTTCAATTTTTTCTCATTTTATTTTAGTTTCAACTTTTCAATTTATTGATTAATTAGTATATATATATAGTCTATAATTTTTTTAGGAAAATGCTGCATATTATACCTTTAAAGTGAATGACTGTGTTGCAGCCTGTGTGTTTACTCACCGGTCCGGATTTAACTTGGAGATAATTGTGGGTAACGGGTCGGTTCCGGTACTGAGCTTTGCGATGGTGCGGGCTATGAGGGGTGTTGCAGATTTGACAACAACAAATTATGTACAAGTTGAGAAATTGACAAGAGAACGTTTATACAGCTTAAATAATGAATGAAATTAAAAAATATGAATGAAAGTATCAGCTGACTTTAACGTTCCCATGAATGTGCTGGTGATAGAACAGAACGTCCAGACTTCCTGACAGGGAATAGAGAAGTAATAAGGTAAACTATCTGATAATATCTGTTTACCAACTGACCCTCCCGACTGGTTTATGACAGTATATGATTCATTTTGATGTTACGTGACCATTCAAGGTACACTGGTGAATTATTGTAGCAGCCTGTGTGTTTACTCACCGGTCCGTAACTGGCTATGATGGGACATGTGAAGGAAGGTTACACGGTACAGTTACTGCAATCTTTGCAGATTTTTTCCCCATGATTAGTTAATATTATTAATTTTTATCATATATTTATTTTGCAATTGTCCTTTAACTCGATTTTAACTTGTTTTCTAGTTCAATCCTGAATCAACGTTGTTGGATGATAACTGACAACGACAAAGTGCATATTCTGGTTTGTGTCGCTCCTGCCAGCACAGTTTCTCAAGTGCAAACCAAAACTGTGCGGAAGATTCGGGAAATCAGGATAGAAGCCAGTAAACTGGGTGAGAGAAATCTCAGTTTATTCTTTTCTACATTGGGTTTTTAATAGATCACACTGCTTGAAACTGAAATGTTACTAAAAATTTGGTAATGGTACTCCACTCAAAATCTTCCGAGTATTGAACAATCACCTCCTGTGGCTTTGTAATTTGTGTAATCACAGAGAAAAATCAGCTGAAGTCCATTTGTATTCATGTCAGTTACGGGACTCAGTTGTTTTCTACCTTTTGTCCTGACAGGGATTCCTCAAGTGGCCATTCTCACCAAGATTGACGAGGCCTGTCCTGAAATCATAGACGATTTAAAGAATGTCTACAAGATCAGGTACCTGACGGAAAAGGTATGTTTAATTAATAATATTACGAATTTTCCACAGAGATGGAGTCAGTTGAAAATTTGAGTTATAAGGTCAAAACATTTTAAATATATGAGCACTATCCGACTTATTCTCTTCCTATACCTTTTATGATACCCAGACTCGAGGTCCTGGCCAATTCAGATACATGTAACACAAAGTTCCTGTTGTAGGATTACTGCTGTTTTATACAGATCATAGACTGTAGGCTATAGAGCTCAACAGTGAGGTTCAGAAAGTGAAAATCCCATTCATATTCTTAATCGCGGATTTGATTATTAGCCATAATGTCGTAACCATCCAGAGTAGACTAACCACAACGAGATTGTGAAACGATCGCACAGCAGTTCGTGAAATACTCACGAAATTGAATGTATTGATTCGTATACATAGACGAATTTCACATTTTTTTCGTGATGGTCGGCAGGATATCAAGTTGTATAATCCACGTAATTGTGAGCCAAGAAGTATAAAGAGTGGTGAACGCCGCGTAGGGAGGAGGTCGGGGTGGATGCGTGGGTTAAAAAAACACTGGACTTTCACCCAGAATATCAGCACAATTAAATAGAAACCCATGCACACACACACACAATTCAAATGATGTGTGATAAGCAACCTCAATAAACTGAACCAAATGAGGAAACACAACCCATGTTTCACGTGTGTCTGTAACTGACAGCTATATAAAACACTGCCCTTAGTCCAACGCTCACATTCGGGCTTTCACTGTTCCAGAACAACAACCCAGGTACGACGTTTCCATTTATCCTCAAACGTGTAATAAATTTGTGCGTCCTGTGATTGTGAAATATCTTTTTATTTGTTTTGAATAGAATATACAAAATATGATCATTGTAAGAACGAAGAGAAGAAATTGTAAGAATGTCATCATGGCAAAATTAATCATATTTTTTTTATTTGTAAAAAGCTTTATAATATTGAGATTTTGTGTCCGTTCAGTATAATGTAGACTAATTTGATTCAACTCTGGGTTTTGTTTTGATGTGTTTGGTGATTTTGATGTGTTTGGTTGAGTGTCACATTGAAATATGAACTCAGAGTTTTACTGTGTTTTATTCTCCAGTCATGGGAGGTGGAGAGTCCAAAACTGAAGAAGCTCCTCGATGTAAGATTGTTTAAAAATAACATATTTCTTGTTTAAAACTACACATTGTTGCATGATGACTGAATTTTCCCAATCTTTTATTTTGTCTGAACATCTGTCATGCATTCGTCAGTTTTCGGCAAACCATGGAGGGACATACCGTGGAAGTGAGTATCTGCAGCTTTTTCAACAAAATCTTTCACTTACAGACATCACAATTGTTCTTGTGATGGACCTGTTCTGTTTGTTTCCTCATTTGATGACATCCTGATTAACTTCCCAGTTGCTGTGTGACATCTAGTGAAAGTTTCTATAAGACGACTCTAATGTAATGTCTCCTTCTCTGAGCAGAGACAGATCCAGCACTCTGCAGGATGTGAAGGACTACAAACCCGAGAATGAAGGTCAGCAGCTCAGGATTCTTCTTTACGGACCGGTTGGAGCTGGAAAGTCCAGTTTCATCAACTCTGTCCAAAGTATCTTACATGGCCGAATGTACACGCAAGCATTGGTGGATAACACCTCTGGCGGCTGCTTCACCAAAAAGGTATGAGGAACTTTTGATTGTGTTGATGAAGAAAACATCCCAAAACTTTGCAAACTTTTATTCGTATTTCTTTTACTACTTTTCAGCCAAGGGTTACAAAGTGAGAGGTTTCTGCTTTTGCAGTGGAAGAGAAATAAAGTGTTATAACAAAACTCCATAAGAACAGCAGCTTAAAGTCACTTTAAAGTAAACAATGTGTGGACCATAATATAGTATTATATAACATATAGTTTAGACAAAGGAAAATAAAACTATGGATAAATGAGATCATCGCATCATTTTAAAACAACAGCAGGTGATAGGTGGCTCGTCATTTATTGCTTAAGACTTAGCTTTTAAGACTTAATCATTGATTTTCATAATATTTCTATCTCTTGTGCATATTTATTCTACTGACATTTATTTATTTGCACATTTTATTGTTTAATTTTTTAATTAAATTAAAGTTCCGAGTTGGCCGATTGTTTGGATTCCGGGAGTGCTGCTTGCAGCATTGTCATGGGGCGTGCCCGTTCGAAGCGTGCTAGCTGGGTAATAATGCGTTTGTTTTTGCTCACAGTGATAATAAATGCTGCACTTTTCTCTATATGTGCTTTATAGTACACAAGCTACAAGATCCCAAAAGTAGGCCCAGAGCCCATTTACCCTTTTGTCTTCAATGACATCATGGGCCTGGACCCACGCAAAGGTGTCCTTGTGAAAGACGTCAAACTGGCTATGATGGGACATGTGAAGAACGGTTACACGGTACAGTTACTGCAAACTTTTTATTAACACAACTCCTTAATATAATTATTTCTCATTATAATTTGTTTATAGTGCAATTGTCCTTTAACTTGATTTTAACCTGTTTTCCAGTTCAATCCTGATTCAGCGTTGACGGACCTTAGGCCTAATGCATTCTACAACAAACGTCCAATTGACAACGACAAAGTGCACGTTCTGGTTTGTGTCGTTCCTGCCAACACAGTTTCTCAAGCGAGGGATGAAACTGTGAAGAAGATTCGGAAGATCAGGCTGGAAGCCAGTAAACTGGGTGAGAGTAGAAATCTCTCTTTATAGACCTCTTTTCTGTTAGTAAACATGATGACGTATTTTGTTGGCGGAGCCTTAAGAGGAGGCAGAATAATTCTCTGAACACGTTAGTTTACGCTGGCTAGCAAGTATTGTTGGCTTGTATTTTTAACAATGGCTGAAGAAAATACTAGTTTCTCTCCAGGATCTCTCACTCTCCAGGATCACGAGTGTTAGTTTAGAAAGTTATTCATGTCAGTTACGGGACTCAGTAGTTTTCTGCCTTTTGTCCTGACAGGGATTCCTCAAGTGGCCATTCTCACCAAGATTGACGAGGCCTGTCCTGAAATCAAAGATGACTTAAAGAAGGTCTACAAGCTCAAGTACCTGAAGAAAAAGGTATTTTTAATTAATAATATTATGAATTTGCACAGAGATGGAGTCACGTAATTGTGAACCAGGAAGTATAAAGAGCGGCAAACGCCGCGTAGGGAGGTGGTCGGGGTGGATTGGTGGGTCAAGAAACACTGGATTTTCGCCCAGAATACCACTGTTCGTGTCCCGTATGAAACCAGAAGTCAACGTTGATTTATTTGTCACATAACTTCCATACTTCAGTTACGGAACTTACGGAGTTATTTAAACCCAAACCACAATATTTTCCTAAACCTAACTAAGTAGTTTGTTGCCTCAACCTAACCAAGTCAATGTTTTCCTAAATCTGAGTAATTTTGTTTGAAAAGACTGGAGCGGAAATTGACATATGCGTCACTTGTTGCTGGACATTCGTAGGAAAAAGCACTAAAAATACGTTGTTGAAAGTCGTGCTGAGTGTCATGAAAAAAAAGGGGAATTTGTGTCTGTGTACACAAATCACATAGATTAAATTTTGTGACTTTTACACAAACTGCCGTGAGACTGTGTTGTTTATTCGCCATGTCCTGGAGAAGTACTGTACTACCCACATCCTAAGTGTAAGGGCGACGTCTCTGATTGGTGGAGCTTGCTGTTATCATGATAATGTTTTCCGCACCCGCAAACGGATAGTTAGGGTACGTGCTTGTACGCGCTGCTTGATGGCGTCTGTCCCGGATTTCAAACCGAGCCAACATGGCAGCTTGTTTGGAAATCTTCTCTGATATTACTGAAATTGAGATGTGTTTCTGTAAACAAGGTGAGGCGATAAATAAGACATGCAGTTGCTGAGTCTTTTTCAGGAGTTTCCAGAGACAGAAATTCGCCATTCACAATGGTTTATGGGATGAGTAGTTCCTTTACTCTTAAAATAATTATATACACAGTCTTTTACCTTTACCTTTTTTCCGTTTTCCAATGTTTTTTTGCTCCGAATCAAATGTTTAATGGTCATGATTCATCTCGTAGATGGTTGGCTTGGTTCCATGCTTAGTCTTGATCGTTCTGAGCTCTGAACTGTAATTTGTGAACAGAAATGTTGTGATTTTTTTAAAAATGTAGATGGAGGAGTTCAGTGTAGATGTGGGTATTCCCATGAACTGCATCTTTCCTGTGAAGAACTACCATGAAGAAATCAACCTCGACAGTGACGTTGACTCACTGATCCTGAGCTCACTGATATCCATCATCAACTTTGGAGAAGACGGCATCGACTTCCACAAGAGTCAGTCTGAAGCTTCAGTCAGATATGCTTTTTTATTTATTTTATTTTTTTTACCTCTTTTTTTTTTACCTTTTTTCTACCTTTAGAGCAATGCTCTCTTTTTCAGGAATGCCCTGATCACATTCACACAGTTACACATTAACACCTGGAAGCTGCCCAGTACAACCACAGTCTGATCTGTTGGCCACTGAGCAGCTCCACTGGAGTGATTGGGGTTAAGGGCCTTGCTCAAGGGCATCTCAGTGGCGCTGCTTTTCACTTTCCCCACCCAGATTTATCCTGCCGGTCCGGGCGATTGAACCGGCGACCTTCCGGTCTCAAGCTCACTTCTCTAACCTTTAGGCCACCACTGCCACTGCTTGACTGCAGCATAAAAACGTATTTCATGCTGTCAGAATAACAATCTGCAACATTAACCAGCAGGATTTCTAACACAGTCTTCTACGTGATTTCTTTGCTCATTTGTGTGTATGTGTTTTAGTTTTAAAGCCCCCAGAAACCTAGTTTCAAATCATCAGTGTTTCTCAGTAACATTAAATATTCTTGACTCTTGAATCAGTGTGCGAGCATGAGAACTATGCACACCGGTTCCGGTTGTCGTCAATGGGCTAAAAACACTGAAGTTAACTACACAATACATAAACTAACCACAGACCACAAATTTTATGCTAATGTTAGCTCTTGTGGCTAGCCCCATTCTGTGATCAACATAATGTTAAGTGCATATCAGCTACATTACCATCTTCATCGTATCCAAGCCGCTGGGCGATCTCAAGCCATATATTGTCCTTTATTTGGTTGGTGAGGTAGTGTTTGTCGTACATTACTGGGTGTTGAGAAAGGGACGGACCATTGTTATTCCGAAACACCAATAGTCCGAAAAATTTCCCATTGGACCGAAAAAGCCCATTTGTCCAATAGTTCATTACCCTGAAAAACAAACTCATTGTTCCAAGGCCCTGAAATAACACACTCTCCATGCAACAAACAGAAGCACATGGCGATCAGTTGGAACAAAGGATTTCATTGCAATTTTTTCGGACGAAAATCCGTGCTCATGTTCCATCATTCATAATTAGAAGCTGATTGAGAAAATACGTTTTCAAGGCCTTTATATTGCTGTAGAAATCCCTCAATCCAACAGTGTCTCCATCAACTCATGTTGATTATCCCATTAACAATCAACATTGTTGAAACCCACAAAACATTATATTAATTTCTTTCTCTTTATTTTACCTTTAGTAGATAGTACAGCCGAAGATAGACAGTAAAGTGGGGAGAGAGGGGACGACCTGCAGCAAAGGGATGCCCCACTTTATATTAATTTCTAATAAGAGATCCAAAATTTTCAAAAGATACCAAATATTTTAAGTCTTGTATTGTAATATTGCACAAATGTAACCACAATTTAGCTTCAATGAACAGCTGGAACACAATAAATCTTGCTTTTCTTAACTTCTAATAATTTGTTGTTGTCAAATCTGTATCTCTCGGAGCAATACGGAGCAGAGAACTGTTGGCCTCCACCCTCACCAGTGTTGTTAAATCAGGTGGCATTGTTTTGGGGATGTAAAGCATTTTTGCCAGCAGCTATCTAAACACAAACCACCAACACTATCTGTGACCTCGGAACGTCACGTTACTGAATCATGTAATGTGTTGTACAAAGTGCTAAGGTCACAGATATGGGGCTAGTCCGGCCCAGAACATCGCTCTGCTGGCTACCACAGCCCACAAGCTAACGATCAAGTGCGGGACCAGATTAGTCGACCCCTACGCCACTGACAGACTACTTCAGGAGGAGTAGACAGCTGGCTAACGTTAGTAAGCTAGCTAGATTGTCTGTCTCCGGAACAGGCTAGTTAGCTAGCTAGCTTGTCCGGAAACTGACAAGCTAGCTAGCTAACGCCTGCTCTCCTCCTGGCGAAGTAGTGGCAGATGGACGGCGACCCAGCGCTGTCCGCTGTTGGGCTCATTTTCTGTAGCATGGAGCAATTAGCAAGGTAGCTTGCTATCTAAATGAGTAAAATTTTAACAACTTAATGCTTCATCCACACACTCTTGCCACAGCGTAGGAAAGCAAAGTGCTATCTCCAGATGAGGGACAACATTGTTCGGCTCATTTTCTGTTATACGACAGCATGGTGGAATTAGCAAGCTAAGCTAGCTAAGTAGCCAGCCGTCTGACCAGCGGGCTGGTGGCTAACGGCAGCGCTGTAAAGATAAATTGAGGGCGAATAAATCTTTGGATGCCTATAGTTAACAATCATTCAGTAAAGTCAGTCACAAAGAGAGTCGTACGATATCAGCGAAGCGTTTCAGAGATGGAGAGAAAGGGTTGCTAATAGTTTAGCTCACGGCTGCGGTTAGCAGAAGGCTAAACTATTAGCAACATTTACTCTCCATCTCTGAAACGTTTCTCCGATATTGTAGCTCGCTAGAGCTTCGAATCACAGTCTGTCATCTCAAATGTTTGTGATATCTGGATTCTGGCACCCAACAACACAGCAAGATGACATTTTGGATGTATAACTTTAGCCCACTGCTAGTGTTAGCCTCCAGTCTTTCCTTTGTTTTGCCTCCAGCTAACACTGTGACGTAAAAAGGGTCTAAAAAAAAAGGGTTTCTTAAAGTCGTTGGTTCCGAATGGAAGTTCTAGTGCAAAAATGCAGCGCATTTAAATTCAGTCCGATATAGTTCTTATTTTAGTTTGACTACTCAGTGATGGAGTCTCCACGCTATAGCAGCTGTAGATGATGATATTTTGCTTCTTCATGGTGAGTCTCAGCGACTGCTTGTATGTCTGAGGTGGGGGATATCTTTCTGTAGGCGGGATACATAGAATGATAAAACATTTCTAATTGGTGTGACAGAATGTTACCAAGCAGACTTATTAAAAGGTGAGATACCGGTATATTCAATCTCAATCCTCTCTGTTCTCCTCATCATATGGTCACAGCGCCTCACACAAGCTGGAAGACATCATTACAACTCAAGGACCAATTTTAAGCTGCAGATAAATTACATTACTAAATAAACTACTAACTAAATAGCAAAATTACTACTTATTTCTCAAATCATAGTTAAATGGTTGGTATCCAAATTTCACCACTGGCCCTGCAGTGATAAATGATTTCAGTCAAATTAATATCTGGTTGTGGTTGATAAAGGTTTGTGGAGTTTATGAGCAGATAATATGAATTTCAGCAATACTGCACTCAGAACTTAAAATGTTTGTCAAAGATCACCAGAAGGTCTGAGAGACTGTGATGTTGTACAAACTGTTTCAAAATGTTAAAAAGGAAAAATAAAGTATGTATTTTATCTTTGTAAGGTGTCCTTGGGTGTCCTGAAAGACGCCACCAAATAAAATGTATTATTATTATTATTATTATTATTATTATTAATAAAAGGAAATCATAACCTGTGGTCACTTCTGAGGTCTCTCAGCTCACACTGACTATGACAGTGAATTTATTTAACAGTTGTATCACCAGAGAGCTCCAGCAGAGGGCAGCATGCTGTTATCTACCTTTGACTTCCTGTTGCTGCTGCTGGTTGAATCTTCTTCCATCTCAAAGTGTGAACACAGAGGGAACAGAACCAGGTAATCATAACTATATATATATATTTATATACTATAATTACAACTTCTTTAAACCCCTTGATTAAGGTAAAATGTGCTGAATACTTTAAAGAGCTAAAACATAAGTTTCACATTTAGTCATTACTGTTGTTGTCAAAAATACTGTTAATGTGTGTTTTTAAATGTATTGCTAATAGTTTTTTTATTCTTAAAAGGAAGAAAAAAGCATTTTCTAACCTTCCCGATTCCCCAGGAGACTTTTCTCTTGATTTATGAAATTTTTTTACACCTTTTTCGACCATATACCAAGATGGCGACGGCCAAATACCAAGATGGCGACGGCCAAATACCAAGATGGGGGCGACCAAATACCAAGATGACGACAGTAAAAAAATAAGATGGCGACGGACAAAAAAACAAGATGGGGACTTTCAAAAACGAAGATGGAGACGACCAAATTCCAATATGGAGACGGCCAAAAACCAAGACGGAGACAGACAAATACCAAGATGGCGACGGCCAAAAACCAAGATGGCGACGGCCAATAAACCAAGATGGAGACGGCCAAAACCCGAAATGGCGATATTAATTTTGCAGATACCTGAACGGTATTCTGTCAAACTAATGCCAAACTAGGGGGCACAGACAGTCACATTATGGACTGGAGGCTTGAGGAACAGAGCTCTGTCCACTAAAAATCTGCTGATAAATGTTTTGGGGTTGATAACCCGTCTCTTCCTCCCCATAAATCAGTGTGACCCTGACTCTAAACAGTCCTGAACCTCATTCAGTATGTGGTGTTTGGTGTTTGGTGTCTGCGTCGCGTTCTCAGCAGAACGCTGTGTTTTCATCAGACTGTGTTTCTGCAGAGCTGCTGCTGCTTCCTGACCCAGTTTCCCTGCTTGACTTGACTGGGTTGTTCCCAGTGCTGCTGTGGGAGCCCTTCACACACATGTAGAAAAGGCTTTTTATTCGTGAAATTCTGCTGTGATGTAACCAGTGTTTACGTATTGTGACTGCAGTGAGTTTGATCGAATCCATGACACCAGCTAATGCATACACACAAAACCCGGTCACATAATATTGAAAAGGTTGATGTGAGCATGTTCCCTGTTTAGTCCCTTTCACGCAAGCGAACCAGTCACAAGACTCCGCTGATGACGTGTTTGAATCCGCGGCGCGACTCCATATATCCAAAAGAATATGTGAAAAATGTCTGAAAGGGGCGCCCTGGTAGCTCACCCTGACAGCTGTTGTTGCCTGTTGGGCTGCAGTTTGCCATGTTTTTGACATTTTTCAGACTTTTTTTTTTGACATTTTTCAGACTTTTCAATTTTTTTTGACATTTTTCAGAATTTTTTTTTTTTTACATTTTTTCAGACATTTTTCAGACTTCTTTTGCGACATTTTTTTACATTTCTCAAACTTTTTTTTTTTTTTTTTACATTTTTTAAGACTTTTTTTTTTTTACATTTTTCAGACATTTTTCAGACTTCTTTTGGGACATTTTTTAACATTTCTCAAACTTTTTTTTTTTTTTTTTACATTTTTCAAAGTTTTTCTTTTTTTTGACATTTTTTCAGACTTTTTTTTTTTTTGACATTTTTCAGACTTCAATTTTTTTTTCATTTTTCAGAAATTTTTTTTTTTTACATTTTTTCAGACATTTTTCAGACCTCTTTTGGGACATTTTTTAACTTTTCTCAAACTTTTTATTTTTTTTTTTTTTACATTTTTTCAGACTTTTTTTTTGACATTTTTCAGACTTCACCTTTTTTTTGACATTTTTCAGAATTTTTTTTTTTTACATTTTTTCAGACATTTTTCAGACTTCTTTTGGGACATTTTTTAATATTTCTCAAACTTTTTTTTTTCACATTTTTTCAGACATTTTTTCAGACTTCTTTTGGGACATTTTTTTAACATTTCTCAGACTTTTTTTTTTCTTTTACATTTTTCGAACTTTTTTTTTTTTTTTTTACATTTTTTTGACATTTTTCAGACTTTTTTTTTACATTTTTCGAACTTTTTCTATCTTTTTTTTTGGACATTTTTCAGACTTCAATTTTTTTTGACATTTTCAGACTTTTTTTTTTTTGACATTTTTCAGACTTTTTTCAATTTTTTTTGACATTTTTCAGACTTTTTTACATTATTGCGGACATTTTTTTTTACATTTTTTTAACTTTTTTTTTTTTTTTTTTTTTACATTTGAATCATAATCACATGCAGTTTGGGGCAAGTCATAGTCAAGTCAGCACACTGACACACTGACAGCTGTTGTTGCCTATTGGGCTGCAGTTTGCCATGTTATGATCTGAGCATATTGTTTTATGCTAAATACAGTACCTGTGAGGGTTTCTGGACAATATCTGTCATTGTTCTGTGTTGTTAATTGATTTCCAATAATAAATATATTCATACATTTGCATAAAGCAGCATATTTGTCCACTCCCATGTTGATACGAATATTAAATATTCGACAAATCTCCCTTAAAGGTACATTTTGAACAGATAAAAAAATGTGTGATTAATTTGCGATTTGACAACAACAACTGCCTTGGCCATGTGCACGTGTCCATGGATGCGCAACTGGCATCAGACGGTAAGAAGAAGTAACCGAGAGATCCCCAACTTCAGACGGGGGAACTGCTGGTTCTGCTGGTTCTGCACCATCAAGCATGAATAATGTAGATGGTGCATCCTGGAGCGGATCGCAGCCCAGAGACACACACCGTCGCTGGAGGAGAGAAGGGTAAAAGCCCGGGTCCGTTTCTAGTGTGTGACCGACATGGACACGGGGATGCTCGGCAGCAGTGACGGAGCTGCTGCTAGTATCGGACCTCCTCCTCCTCCTCCATCATCATCATCACCATCACCATCACCCCACCACCACACACCTCCACCGTTCAGCCAGCTTACCCAGCAGCTCCACTACCAGCGAACCCACAACAACACCATCACAAACAACAACACCCAGCATCTGCATCATGGAGGGGAAGAGAACCTCCTCCATCACCAACACCAGCTGAGCAGAAGCGAGGAGGAGGAGGAGGAAGAGGAGGAGGAGGAGGAAGAGGAGGAGCGGATGGATGCCAGCCTGGGATCAGCCAACACCAACACCACCACCACCACCAACAACAACATCAACAACAACAACCCTCCTGCAAGAGGGACCGAGTTTACTCATTATTATGGGAATGGAAGAGGAGGGCCTTGCCCTGAGCAACATGGCGGACAACAAAGCGCAGCGTCTGGGGTAACGCGCTCTGCACACAGCACCATGGATCAGCTTCAGAACAACCACGAAGGCTACAACAACAACAGCCCGTTTAACCACTACCCGAACTATCGACCCGGCTATGGGGGCAGCAGTGGATACGGGGGCATGATGAGCCAGGGGAATAACCCGATGGGCCCGGGCAGCTCGGGCAAAGCGGCTCTGGTTGCTAGCAGCTCCCCGGCTGGAGGTGGAGTCAGCGGCGGGGGATTCCAGCGGTTCCCCGGGCAGGCTCAGCAGCAGCAGCAGCATCTCTCCGGAGCCACACCGACTCTGAATCACTTATTGACGTCTCCGAGCCCGATGATGAGAGGTTACGGAGGCGGATATCCAGATTATAACAGTCCTTCTGCACAACAAGAGTTGGCTAAAGACTCTCACTGCGGCTGGGGAGGACAACCTAGGAATCACCCGACCGTGAGCCCGGGGAGCAGCGGGCAGGGCGGCGGCAGGTCTCAGGTGAATACAGCTTTACTAAACTTACGGTTCTTTGTTGTTAAACTGGTAATAAACTCGACTAAACTAATGAGAGATAGTCATCTTATTACAGCTAACCTGCTAGCTGGCAGTTAGCCGCTATGCTAACCTGTTAGCTAGCATTTAGCCGCTATGCTAATTCACCCAGTTAGCCGCTATGCTAACCTGCTAGCTAGCAGTTAGTCGCTATGCAATCCTGCTAGCTAGCAGTTAGCCGCTGTGCTTACCTGCTAGCTGACAGTTAGCCGCTATGCTAACCTGCTAGCTCACCCAGTTAGCCGCTGTGCTAACCTGCTAGATAGCAGTTAGCCGCTATGCTAACTTACCCCAGTTAGCCGCTATGCTAACTCACCCCAGTTAGCCGCTATGCTAACCTGCTAGCTCACCCAGTTAGCCGCTGTGCTAACCTGCTAGCTAGTAGTTAGCCGCTATGCTAACTCACCACAGTTAGCCGCTTTGCTAAACTGCTAGCTCACACAGTTAGCCGCTATGCTAACCTGCTAGCTAGCATTTAGCCGCTATGCTAACCTGCTAGCTCACCCAGTTAGCCGCTATGCTAACCTGCTAGCTCACCCAGTTAGCTGCTATGCTAACCTGATAGCTAGCAGTTAGCCGCTATGCTAACCTGCTAGCTCACCCAGTTAGCCGCTATGCTAACCTGCTAGCTCACCAGTTGGTTAGCCGCTATGCTAACCTAGCTTGGTGAGCTAGCTAGGTGTGTTTTTTTTTATTTCCACTGCAGATAGACGTCATTTATTCACCTCGACACACATACTTGAGCTATTTTTTTTTTTACCATAACACACATAAATGTTAGCAGCAGTAAATAACGGTTTTTACGAGTTATAACAGCAGTTAGGAAAAGTCAGTGTTTGGATTCCGTGTCCAAGGTGACTCCTTTTTATTAGCATGCTAGGCTAAGCTAACATTTTTTAGCTGCCGTTAACCCGAGCCGCACAGGCCCCAAAGGAGTATATGTTATGTATAAAGGCAGCTCACGCACTGTAAGCACTGTTATATATCACAATTATGTGTTTATATTTATAATATGTATTTTTAGAACAGAGGTTTGGTGACAGGACTTGGCAATTAGCTGCTTGTTTATTTCTGACAGCTCCATTCAACTTTGACATCAACTAATTGCTTCACTAATTATCTCTTTTGAAGGGATTTTAGGTGTCATGGAAGTTGTTTCCTCAGCTGTTGTCAGCCTCTGTCCTGCTAATAGACCAGCGGTGTGTGTGCTGCTCTGCTCAGCCTGTGGTCTGGCCTCGGTTTAGTTGGCATGGAGCCTGTTATTATGGCACACAGGAGCCCTGACCTTCACACATGCAGATTAGCCATGTGCCCATCAGCACCGGCACAACACTGGAGCTAGATAATGCTGCAGGCCTCAGCCCCGGTGCGTCAAAAACCCACTATACCTGTCAAATCTGGACTAGATTATCCCAGAGAAGACAAGGGTTCAGATTTATGTAAACTTTATTGTAATGTAGTATAGATGTGAGAAAAAAAATAGTGAAATCTCCTCTTTTTTGTTGATTATAGATAAATAGATAGATAGTAACTTTATTGATCCCGAGGGAAATTCAAGTTTCCAGCATCACAGTTCCATAGTGCAAACATATTAGTAAAAACGTCACAGGTAAGTAGTACACATCTTAGTAAAAACGACACAAGTAGTAACAAGACACATGTAAGTAATACAGAGTATAAAACAAAATATGCAATGTGCAGAAGAACTGTTGAAAATGAATATAGTGCAGGGTAAACAACTGAGATACAGGACTATTTTAAAAAAAAAGTGAATGTAGTGCAGAAAGTGATACAGTAATGGATAATACAATATAGGAGATATAGATATTAAGAAATGTCAGATATGGAATATAATGCAGGATAAGAACTGAGGTAGAGAAGTAGACAAAAAAACAAAAAAAACCACCAAATATTCTCTTTTCTCAAATTGGAACATTTTCTGCTTTTCTCTGTTTTATATCATAATATCTTTGTGTTTTGGTCGCACACAATAAAAACTATTAAAAATGTTTGCATGTCTGTTACTGATTTAACAAGTACTTTTAAATACCTGATAAATCAGGATAATTTCTCTTATTGATGCAAAAATCACGTAAACATCTAATATCGCCCTCAACAGCTTAATACAACCTATTATTAACAGCAAAGCACAATCTTGAGGGATTGATATCTTCTCATGATACATAGCATTATAGCAACTGATCATATTTGTGAATAAAAGTTATATTTTCTTGAAGTATTTATTGACATCTGACAAATATCACAGCAGTCTCCGTTTGCTTCACACATTAATGCAGTTTCATTTATTCAATCAGCTGATTTAATCCATCGTGGAGCTTTATGAGAATCAGTCAGACCTCCTGTTAACATCTGGATTATTTATCAATGAGCAGCCAGCTGTGTGGACTTGGCTGCTCAACTCGTTTTTATTTCCTCTCTTTCAGCTGACTGATGGAAATCCAAACAACAGATTAAATGTCTGGATCAGTTTTTTTTCTGTGTGTGTGTAAAATCCATAACCAGTTTCTATTTTTAGCTGTCTGAGCAGCAGTGAAACATCTGTTCTCACACCTACTACTATATCAGTGTGTCAGATACAGTGTGTGAATATTAAAGAGCACCCAGGCGTGACTCCAGTTTAAAGTGGCCTCCCGGGCTTTTGGGCTGCTCACATTTTGTCTGAGTGAATGTGCTCTGACAAGAGAGTTTAGTCTCAGTTGTCATTTAGCGTCAACATTAAAGTCATAATAAGCCCGATAGACCCTTTTAGAGCGACATCATGATGACGTCACGGTGTTAGCTGGAGGCTAAACAAAGGAAAGTCTGGAGGCTAACACTAGCAGTGGGCTAAAGTTACACATCTAAAATGTCATCTTGCTGTGTTGTTGGGTGCCAGAATCCAGATATCACATACATTTGAGATGACAAACGTGTGATTCGAGGCTCTAGCGAGCTACAATATCGGAGAAACGTTTCAGAGATGGAGAGTAAATGTTGCTCATATTTATGTCACATGATGTTCATCAGCTGTTGTCGGAGAATCGTAGATGTGCAAATTTCAACTTTTTCTCCGCTTTAAGGACGTCTCGTACACGTTCTTTAAATAAAAGTTGAGGTTGAATATTCATTCTTGATGTTTTGAAACTTTAGGTTAACAGTAAACCTAAAGCTAATCACTCATCAACCAATCGTGTCTCTCCTCCAGGTGCCAGCGATGGACCCGATGGCGATGAAGCGCTCTCAGCTCTACGCCATGAGCAACAACCCGTACACCCAGCAGCAGGGGGCGGCGTACTCAGGCCAGCCCTACGGCTCCCCCTCCCCCCAAAGATACCCGATGGGGATGCCCAGCAGAGGGCAGATGGGGATGGGAGGGATGCAGTACCCTCAGCAGCAGGTAGGAGACGCTCTGTCCACCACAGATTATACCGTGTTTCTTTTTAGTTTTTTGGGGGGGTTTTATATCACCCTGTTTCTTCCCAGTGGTGTTCCTTATATGAAAAAGGTAAAAGAAAAGTGTCCGAAACAAAGGCCGAAACGCGTCCAAAATGTCTGAAAAAAGATCGAAGAAAGGCAGAAGAAAAGACCTGCGTATGTCCGGAAAAAAGTCTGAAAAAAAGTCTGAAAAATGTCCCAAAACAGTCAGAAGTAAGGCAGAAGAAAAGTCCGGAAATATGTCAGAAAAAAAGGCCAAAACATGTCCAAGAATTTCGGATAAAAGGCCAAAGAAAAGTCTGACATATGTCCGGAAAATAGTCAGAAAAATGTCTAAAAATAGGCAAAAGAAAAGTCTGACATATGTCCGGAAAAAAGTCCCAAAAAAGGCCAAAGAAAGGCAGAAGCAAAGTCTGACATATGTCCAAAAACAATTTGAAAAATGTTTAGAAAATAAGTCCGAAAAATGTCAGAAAAAGTACTGGCACAGAAGCTAATCAATGTACTGCTGTGGACGCCACGTTAGTTCAGATCCGAAAGTCACACAATAACACAAACAAACTAACCGATCGATGCAGCGGTAGACCAGCAACTCCTGCGTTCTGAGAGGTAAAATTACTGCTTTTGTGAATAGAGTCTAGTGGCCTAAAGAATCAACATCAGTTTAAGTGTACACTATATATAGAATATTTTTACTTTACCTCGCCGTCAGACAGCTCTTTATGACGAGGAACTGAAGCCATTATATCGCTCTCTTCAAAGCCACCAGACTCCATTCACAAAAACAGTAATTTTACCTCTCAGAACACAGGAGTATACAAACAACCCCCCTTCAGAAAATCTGAACTAACCCTTTCAGTCGACCTTTCGACACTTTTTAATGCGGGTCTGTATCTTATATTTCCCTCGGGATCAAACAAAGTTGCTATCTATCGATCTATCATGATGCTTCCTCTGTCATTTGGGATGATTTTAACATCGCAGGAATAGTTTTTTGCGGTCGTAGCTTTGCTGGAAAATGTAGCTGGTAAGTTGTTGAACTTCAGAGTTTGATCCTCTGTGTTTGCTGCCTCCCTGAAGCTGGTATCAGTTCACTGGTTTTCAAAGAGCTGGTTGTTTTGTTCGAGCCGTTCTGCTGATTCATCTGCAGCATCACCACCTCGTCACTGTGGACGCTCAGAGGGCAACAGAGCTGTTGATGTTGTCAGACCACATGGCTGCTGCAGAGCTGGGCCGGGCCAGGCCGGGCCGGGCTGGGTCAGGCTATTCCTGGTGCAGACTGGGCCCAGGCTATTTTTAGACTCCAGACCGCTGGTTTGGGTTGATGCCGCCTCTGATGCGTCATCGTGTACAAGAACATTTTCTTGAGTGTTTGGCTGCTGGAGCTGGAATCAGACTACAGGGAAATTATTATACTCTGAATAAAATAGTTTGATTTCAGTCAGTTAAAATCAATTCCAATTCTGGCTGTTAGAAAGAATGCAGGTTTAAGGCACTTCAGCATTGGCTTCACTTCTCAGACTCTGAGGTAGCCTACTAGTTTGAACTGACCTCCCAGTTTTCTTTCGACTTTCTAGTAAAAGTTAAAACACATTTGAGGAAACTGCAGGTTTCTGCTGCCGTGGAGAAGATCTCGGGTGTGTTTTTCTTTTTCGTCGTCTCTCAGCTCGTAGATTACTCGCTCCCTGAAGCCTCCCTCACATTCCTCCAAAGAGAGATTGTCATCACGGAAGACCAGAGACGTTATTACATCATTACAGGTTGTTCAGCCTGAGGGAACTTGTGTCAGTGCTGTCATCTGTGCTCGCCGAGACTCGGAGGAAATGTAATGACTTTTATGTGAGCTAGGCCCCCAGGTGGCCCCCGGTGGCCCCCCGGTGGCCCCGGGACTCGTCCTTTATTAACTCCCTGGTTCCAGATGAAATTGGATGTCGACCCGTCAGCTTCCCCCTCCGTACTGCTTTAGATTTATTCTGGTTTAAGTCGACTTTCTGACTGCTTAAGAACATTTAGAGTATTTCTTTAACCCACAACCTTGAACTGTATTCATCCTTTACTTTAAAGGAACAAACTCTTCTTCTCTATCTGAGCTCTTTAATGGTCCCACCTAATAAAATCCAATGGAAATACATATTTATATTTATGGAGGGATGCACAGATCAGGCTTTTTCACTCCCAATACTGATAGAGCTACCTGGGCTTTGGGTATCGTTCGATACCGAGTACCGATCTGATACCAGTGTTTAATTAATGAGCTGGATCATTCTTTTATGTGTAAGGAAACATCAGGCTGGACTTAAACAGCGCTTTCCTAACTTTGTAAAACAAAATTTAACAAATAAATACATAGATATAAATTTACTGAATTGTTATTTATTATTAAAATAATAAATTGTACAACAGCAACTTGGTGAAAAATCTTCAAAATCATCAGGTATTACAATTCAAGTGTAAACCCTTTTAATGCAGCAACAAGTTGTTGTAAAAATTTAAAAACCGGATCATGCCAGCCGTAGTTTGTGGCTGATGTTACTCCGTCTGACTGCACACATCATGGCTGACACCTGCTTACATCACCACACTGGTGTCACGCCTCGGTTGTGTGAGGAGACGCAGGGAGGAGCTCTTGAGCAAGGCAGTTAATCCTCCGCCGCTGAGAGCTTCACTCCTCTCAGATTGCACTGAGGTTACATCTTATTGCGTTTTTCTTCCTGAGGAGAGGATGTGCTTCCAGCTGGATCACTATCTGAGGAGGAAGAACTGTGGAAGTGTTAAAGTATATTTCAGTCCTCATTTTAAAACGCAGAATCTCAACCTGTTTGTGCACCTTTTTTTTTTTAAGGTGGTATGAATGAGAGCAGCAGTTTAAAGATGAAACGTCTGGAACTGGTTTACTTGCTGTTCATATAGTACGATGAAAGATAAGGAAAACTTGTTTTCGTTACTATAATGCTCCTTTCAGACATACGGCATGAATACTTTCCAACCCTCTCGATTTTCCCGTGCCAGATTGCCCTCTCAGGGTCACAATTCTCCTGTATTTCTCACGATTTATGGCTATTTTTCACACCTTTTTTTCCTGTTCGTTATCTCAACCTGCTTCTGGAACTGTATAAGCACAACTGTTTTCACCCGGACGGCAATAGAGCTACACTAAATGCCTTTTCCTGGCTTAGGAGAGCTGCTCGCCATCTTGGATACCCATAGAACCCATTTTCATTCACATATCTTGAGGTCAGAGGTCAAGGGACCCCTTTGAAAATGGCCGTGACAGTTTTTCCTTGCCAAAATATAGGGTATATTTGGAGCGTTATTTAACCTACGTCACGACAAGCTAGTCTGACATGGTTGGTACCAATAGATTCCTTAGGTTTTCTAGTTTCATATAATACCAGTGATATTAATTTCACTGATGTTTTCTGTGTCTCCTCAGATGGGTTCTCAGTACAGTCAGCAGCAGCAGCAGCAGCAGCAGCAGCAGCAGCAGCAGCAGCAGCAGCAGCAGCAGAACGTGGGCGGTTACGGTCAGCCGGGTCAGCCGCCGTACTTAAGCCCTCCACAGCAGCAGCCCGCCGCCCCGAGCCAGCCGCCGTACATGCAGCCACGCCCGCTGCCACAACAGGTACGACTCAAACTACACATCTGTCCAAAATGTTTCAATATATATTATACAGTATATATGTAGCAAAAAGTATTTTAAAAATAAATATAGCCATTAATTAATTGATAAAATGTGACATAAATAGATATTTCTGTTTTAATTTGCTTCCTTATTTATTCACTCTTCTGTTTAATTTTCCCTTTTATTTATTTATTTATTTATATATGTATTTAGTTTTTTTATTTTAAAATGATTTATTTTTGCTTTTATTATTGCATTCATTTTAATGTATTTATTTATTTTTTACTTATTTATTATCTATTTTATATTTATTTTTAAATGTATTTATTTCTGCTCAATTTTCTCTTTGCATTTCACCCCTTATTTATTTCCCCAAACTTATTTATTTCTGTATTCTTTTCTTTCTGCATTTCTGCCTCATTATACTAAAGGGAGGCTGGTTTGTTAAATGGTACCAGTGAGGGTTTTTGTAGTTTGAACGTTGAGTCTCGGTCCGTCTCTCGATGCAGGAGGTGCCTCAGGAGGCGTACGGGGGGCGGGGCCAGTCTGCTGCTATGACTCCTGAGAAACCGAACCACGAGGAGATGAGTCTGAGCCAACAGGAGAGGCCGTCCAGCCTGCCGGTACGTCACTTTGTGATGATGTCGGAGGCAGTCAGAGTTGTAAAATACCAGATAGTTTAGTTTAAATCAACAAAACTCCTTCAGCTTCTCTTTATTTGTCAGAACGGGACTTCATGCAACCCTTTCATAAGGAAACCAGTAAACTGTAAACAGTAAACTCCACTGTTAGACTTTAACCCTTTGATCTCTAATCTTGAGGGGAAATAAAAGTACAGGATCATTTTATTTATCAGACTCTTATTGTGACAATAAATAGAGTTTATAGCAGTTTGGCCGACATCCGCCCTCTCTGTCCCGTTTATTAAATCAGCTGGTTGAAGTTAACAGGTGGAGCTCCGTCAGTTTGTCGCGTCAGGCTTGGCCGGCGTGATTCAGCGCTTCCCTGATTGTTGTCGATAATGACGGCGTCCTCGTTTCTCTGGCAGGTATCACGCTCTCAGCGCCTGATACTTCCTGCTGGGTGGACTGGACCTCACAGAGAGAGAGACAACAGAAATAATGACCCCGACTGAACTGTAATTTAAAATAGGTTTAAAATGAGTTTTCAGCTCTGCGTGTGCTGATGGTTGGACTGAACCCTGAGAAAAGGCTTTAAGGCTGAGCAAAAATCCCTCTTGAATTAAGTTTATGATTAATAATTTAGTTTGAAAGGTCTAAAATATTGATAAGTATTAAACTAATGCTGTCAAAGTTAACGCGATAATAACATATACATATCTGGTTTCACACGGGACAGCGCGTCGCAAATTAATAGCACTATCTTTAGCATACGTTTGTAGCGTTATTTAGCCTCCTTCACGACAAGCTAGTATGACCTGGTTGGTACCAATAGATGCATCAGTTTTTCTAGTTTCATATGATACCAGTATCTTCACTTTAAAACTGAGCCCGCTTCAACTTAAAAATCGTCCGTCTGTCTGCTGTTTCTCTCCCCGCGTCTCCTTTAATTATTTCCTCCTCCCCCTCCTCCTCCTCCTCCTCCTCTCTCTCTCTCTCTCTCTATATATATATACTGGTTCCTCTGTGTTGGCCTGCCTCCTTCCTCTCTGTCTTTTCCTCCTCGGAGCCTCCTTTTGAAGTCAGTGGTGCTGATGCAGTTGCCATGGCGACGGGAGGAGGGGAGACGGCTCCGTTTGCAGGACGAGAATTAAAAAAAAAAAAAAAAAAAAATCAGCAGAAATCAGATGCAGCCGAACGCCTCACAGGCTCTTTAATAAGTTCATGACGTTTTATTTCAAATGTTATAAATACACAAAAGTGTGTCTGGCTGTTTGTTTATTTTTGCTGACTGACTCTCATTGTGTCTTTTCTGCAGTTTGATATTAATAAGATTCAGATCCTTTTTCATTTTAATTTAATGTTACATGTTTCTAATGTAAAATATAAAAATCTAAATTTAAAATTCTCTGAGCATCCCTAATCTAAATCATCTCTAAATGACAGGTTACTGTCTGTGGTTGTGGCTTTGTGTTGGTGGAGACGACTGGAGCCTCCAAACAACTCCCCAGTTTAACCTCCCAGTTATTCTAAGAGTTACCTGAAAGAACACGTTGCTACCAAAACAAGCCAATACAACCCAAATGTTCTCAATGCATCAGCTGGTAGTCTCGTCTTTGCCAAAATAAAAGTATGAACTTAGCATCAAGCACCATCCATGTAACTGCAGCATCCTCAGTCTGAGTCCGGTCAGGACGGTGGATTTTTATTGTTTGTGGATTCAATGATTTGAGCTTTGAGCAGAGGAAACTTGTGGGGAATTATGGGATTTTATTTCGCCGACGTGGGGGTATTTTTAGTATTATTTCCAAGTTTGGCTCCCTGGAGTCTGTCAGTATCATCACACCTGTAGAAGTTACAACATGACACACTATGTACAAGCTTATAGGTGAAAAAAAAGAGGAGTAGAAGAGGAGGTGCAGGCTGAAGGAGGTGCAGCAGAATGAGGGAGAGAGAGAGAAGTTAATGAGTGTGTTTTACTGGATATGAAGAGTTTCTGCTGTGAAACATTCAGTGATTCATGATCTCATCCAGAGAAATATTTAAATTACAAAACAACAACTGACTAACGGAGGGAGGAGGAGGAGGAGGAGGAGGAGGAGGAGGAGGAGGAGGAGAGAAGGAGAGAAGGAGAAGAGGAGGAGGAGAAGGTCGAGCGAGGCTGCAGACAAGCTCTGTCTGCAGCTCTTTAGAATTAGAACACACACCTAGTGTGTGTGTGTGTGTGTGTGTGTGTTGCAGCAGCTGATTGGCTGAGCTGTTGGCAGGGGGCGGAGGGAGGGAAGGAGGATGGGGTGCTGTGCTGTGATTGGCTGGCTCGGGGCCCAGGGGCAGATGGGAGATTTCAGTGGGCTTCTTCTTCTTGGAGACGTGGGAAAATGTTTGAAGTAATCTGTTGTTTCAGAGCTAAAGCTGATTGAGCTGAGATGGTTAGAACCTACTGACTGACTGACTGGACACAACTTAAATGAAAGTAAAATCAGATTGCTTTAAAAGCAGCGTGTTGTCGGTCTGTGTTTCAGGATTTATCCGGCTCCATCGACGACTTGCCCACCGGCACCGAGGCGGCGGTGAGTTCAGGGGCGTCGGGCTCCGGCAGCGCTCAGGGCGACCAGGGGACCCCGGCCCGTTCTCCGTTCTCCCCCCACGTCTCACCTCGACTGCCGCCGCCGCAGCCTCGCGCCGGGCCCTCCCCTTCCCCGTCGCTGTCCCCCGCTGGGTCCAGCAGCCAATCACGATCCGGACCGATGTCCCCCGCTGCCAGCGGACCAGGTAGGACGATGTTTCACTTCCTGTCTCTCCAAACTCTTCAGCTGCCGTGTGTTGTTTTTACAGCTTCTAAATTAACGAGGTTCACGTCTCTTCATGACCTGTGATGGTCACAGTGTTGCCGTGGAGACCACCACATATCTCTCTCTTTGTCTCCCTCTCAGGCGCTCAGTTGACCCCTCAGGTCTCTGGTCCTGGATCAGATGTCGGTCCTCATCCCTCCCAGTCTATCCTGACCCAGGACAGAGGTACGACTGAGTGAAACATCCTTCACCATCGTCACTGTCACCTTTCTGTCTCTATGATAAATAAACTACAGGTGGAGCTAGGCTAGCAGTTTCCACCTGCTTCCAGTCTTTGTGCTAAGCTAGGCTAGCAGTTTCCACCTGCTTCCAGTCTTTGTGCTAAGCTAGGCTAACCTCTTCGTCACTCTTCCTGGTCTCTGACCTCCTCCTCCTCCCTTGTCTTCATCTTTTCTTCAGGTTTCCCTCCCTCCATGCAGCGTAACACGTCGGGGCCTCAGTTTGGCCCCCAACAGTCAGCACCACCCATGTCCCCTCACCAGGCGCCGGGGGGGCCCATGCACCCCGGCTCCTACCAGCAGGGAGCCTCATATGGCCAGTACGGCCCCCCAGGTACACACTGTGACCTAGGAGGTATAACACCTTCATTAACATCATAAAAGTGAAACTTTAAACCAGATTGTCCCTCCTCGTCCTCTCTAGGTAACTACCCTCGGCCCCCCCACTACGGCGGGGCTCCCAGTGCCAACTACAGCGGCCCCGGCCCGGGCCCCGGCTTAACTAACAGCCTGGGGTTGAACGCCAGCAGTCCCATGCACGGTCAGGGCCCGTCCACCCCTGCAGGTCGCGGTCCCGGGCCCGGTGCCGGGAGCCGACCTTACCCCGCCGGAGGGAACGCCATGGCCCCCACCTCCCCCGGCATGCCACAGCCCGCCGGGCAGGGCATGGGGCGCCCGGGGCCCAACGCTAGCCGCAAACCGCCTGAGATGGGCCCAAACGCCGGGCCGAGTGCCAACTCCTTGACCTCCGCTGCCGCCCAGGGCAGGTGAGTCTGCACAGACCGGCACAGAGACTGGATGGTGCATTCAAGGATGCTCCGACATCCGAGGTTTAACAGTTTGCAGCTGAACAGAATCCTTTTTTAATACAAAGCGACCAAATTCATGTTGTACTTTTAAAAACACTGATTTTAAAAACTTTTTTTAAAAAGGAGATGAATATACGTTAATTCACTAAAGAACAGTTTTGAATTTTATAGCATTTTATCAAATTTGATTATTGAATACTTTCAAATTTAATATCAAATTTATTGAGGTTTAACTTTCTTTAAAGGCACTCCAATGTTAGAAATAGAATTAACATCAATTATCTGTATTTCATTCGTCTTTTCAATTGGGTACGGTGACGTTAGCAGCAGCTAATAATGAAACGCTGAGAACTTTATGTTTTGAAAGAAAGACATCCTCATTAGTTTGTTGCATTTCACCTTTTTGAACGTTAGTATTGATATTTTTTTATTGTTTAAAGCTGCAGAAAGCCGACCAAATCAAAGTTTTTGTTGCTTTTCCCCCTCCACCCTCCACCCTCCACCCTCCATCCCTCCACCCGTCCAGGCCTCCCTTCACTCGTTCCCCAGCCTACCTCAACCAGTCCTGGCCCGGGGGTCGACCTGCCCTCTCTCCTACCCTTCACCTCTCTCACCCTCCTCCTCCTCATCCTCACCACCCTCCTCACCACTCCCAGCAGAGAACCAATGCTCAGCCCCCACCCACCATGATGCAGAGCCCCCCTGAGCATTATGGGTAGGTTTAGTACCAGAGCCTGACAGTTACAGAAACATTACGTTTCAATAAAGCCCTGTTTTTTTTCTCAATGTGGTTGGTACCTCGGGTTGGTACCTCGGGTTGGTACCTCGGGTTGGTACGATGGCGTATTAGAGCCACTGTAGGTTTAAAATAAATAAATAAATTACGGAGCCGGGGGAGGGGGGTAATATTCTGAGAAAAAAAACTCAGAATTTACAAGATTAAACTTGGGTATTCTCTGAGAATAAAGTGGTAAATTTATGAGAAAAATAATCTCAAATTCACAAGAAAAAAATAGAATATTCTCTGAGATTAAAATCACAAATTTATGAGAAAAACTTAAATATTCTCTGAGATTAAATTCACAAGAAAAAAAATGGAAATTCTTTGTTTTTGTCAAGGAACCACATGGCTTCACTTTGCATGGTTTTGCAAATTTTTCAGGTTTTTTTCTTGTAAAGTTATGATTTGATAATCTCAGAGAATATTTAATTTTTTTTTCATAAATTTATGACCTTATTATCTCAGAAAATTTTTAATCGTAAATTTCTGACTTTATATTCTCAGAAATGTTTTAAAATTTTCACAGAAATTTATGTTTTTCTTTTCTCATAATTTATGACTTTATAATCTCAGAAAATATTCACGTTTTTTCTCATAAATTTACGACTTTAATTTCTTTTTCTTTTGTTTTCCTGCGAATATTACCCCCCCTCTCCCGGCTCCGTAAATATTATTTTTTTTACTTACATTGGCCCTGATACGCTGTCGTAGGTTTGAGCTCACGGTTCAGTACATTTTCAGAACAGCAAAGAAAACTAACAAAATGAATGAGAAAGAGAGCTGATGAAGCTGTGTGATGAGTATCTGTCAGGCTCTGCTGCTCACAGAGAGGTTATGGGATGTTTTACTAACCGGACCACTTCCTGTCGACTGACGGGTCCTGCATGGCTTCAGACGGGCTGCTGCTGATGGTGATGATGATGTGTCCTCTTCATCAGGAAATAAAACTAACTTTATATCCACAGCTGCTTTAGAGTAATTTATGATCAGTCAGTTATTGGTCAGCTGCAGCTCTCCATTTAGTCCTCCTTTTTTCTCTAGTTTGTTCTCAAATCACGGAGCTGGCTTCGTCCACGACGTCTGAACGTTTGGAAAAGCCATAGAGATAAATTACGAGTGCGTCAAACATCTGGAACACGCCACAGAATAGACCCGTGACGCACGTGTTTATTTGCATATAGAGCGGGGAAATGAGATCAGATCATAAGTGGATGCATGTTAATGCCAGGTGTGAACAAGGTCTTTGTCTCCACTAACTGCACGAGTCCTGGAGCCGGACGCTTTGTTCCTCTTCTTCTTCTTCCTCATCGTGTGACCTCCTGCATGAAAGCTGTCAAAATAACTGCTCGTAATCAAATTCAAAGCCCCTTTTTCTCTCTGTGGTGTCCAGGCAGGGCAGCTACCTGGGCATGGCACCGATGGGAGGGATGGGTCCTGGAGGTCCTGGAGGTCCTGGAGGTCCTGGAGGAGGCCCCTACAGCCAGCAAGCAGGCAGCAACTCTGGGAGGATGACACAGCAGGGACCCCCCTACAACGCCCCCTCCTCCGGTAGGACCGTAGATCCAGATGCCTGTCAGTTAAAGGGCGGATATATTATTATTTTATTTATTTTTAGGTTTTTATATCATCCTGTATCTTCCCAATGGTCTTCTTTATGGATTCAAATCCAAACATTCACATTTTGGTCAAAGTATGTTTTAGCATCAAAATGCTATTTTTCCTTCAAGACCTTCTACAAACTTTTCCCCACCTGACCTGACGTAGGTTTCTGCATGATGACGCTGCTACATGTACAGTATATATATATACATGCTTATAGTCAGTGTATTAACGTTACACACAGTAACTTAGATGGCGGTCGGCGTATTCATAACCTTATTGATTAGCTTGCTGTGCTAACCTACGTCCCTGCTTTATGCTAACGACTGAGTGGACGTTTCCATTTGAAAAAAAACAACAACGCAGATGGACTCGTCCTTTAAGGTGACTTGACCTAAATGACCTCATAATTTATCCTCCAGGCCCCGTGATGATGTCATTAGACGGGATGGCTGCTCATCAAGATGCCAAGCAGCGGGTGGAGCTCAGCAAAGAGGGCGTCTGCCCCGCCACCGAACCACCCAAACCCAAGGTGCGTCCTGTGGCTTTGTTAACCAATCACAGTGGCTGTTCTGCTCTGCTCTCTAACAGACGCACGAGTGCTGAGCTTCATGCATCTTAACAGCACTGATGCAGGTTTTTAATGGCAGCGTTGAGTATTTGTTCAACAGAATCAATTATTAAAACACTCCTCTGACATTTTAGATCATTAGAAATATTATTTTATGTAGAATCAGATCAGAATCCATCAAGCTATTTATTTATTGTTGTTAGATCTCAGGCTCTTACCAACAACGCTCATTGAATATGAATAAAAAGAAAATCACACAAGTAAAAAAACAGTGCAGAAGTTAAAATATAGGGCTACAACATAACATGCATGAAATAAAATAATATATATTTAAGAGCTGCAAGGATCAATCGACTAATCGATTAGTCGATTGATCTCAGCGAATATTCAAGTTTTTTCTTATAAAATTAGTTTCTTTAATCTCTGAGAATATTCAAGGTTTTTTCTCATAAATTTGTGACTTTAATCTCAGAGAATATTCAAGGTTTTTTCTTGTAAATTTGTGACTTTAATTTCAGAGAATATTCATTTTTTTCTCGTAAATTTACCACTTTTTTCTCAGAGAATATTCAAGTTTTTTCTCATAAATTTGTGACTTTAATCTCAGAGAATATTCAAGGTTTTTTCTTGTATATTTGTGACTTTAATCTCAGAGAATATTCAAGGTTTTTTCTTGTATATTTGTGACTTTAATCTCAGAGAATATTCAAGGTTTTTTCTCATAAATTTGTGACTTTAATCTCAGAGAATATTCTTGTTTTTTCTCGTAAATTTACCACTATTTTCTCAGAGAATATTCAAGTTTCTTTCTCGTAAATTTGTGTTTTTTTCTCGTAAATGTACCACTTTTTTCTCAGAGAATATTCAAGTTTTTTCTTGTAAATTTGTGTTTTTCTTTCTCGTTAATGTCCCACTTTAATCTCTGAGGTTTTTCTTTTAAATCTTTGGGTTTTGTTCCTGTTAATTTACCACTTTAATCTCAGAGAATATTCAAGGTTTTATCTCGTAAATTTGTGACTTTAATATCAGAGAATATTTCCATTTTGGCTTGTACATTTGTGTTCTTTTCTCAGAAATTTACCACTGTTATCTCGCAGAATATTCAAGTTTTTTTTCTCCTAAATTTGTGACTTTATTCTCAGAGAATATTCAAGTTTTTTCTCTTAAATTTACGACTTTAATCTCGTAAATTACGAGTTTTTAATCAGCATATTCCCCCCCTCCCCCGGCTCCATAATGTATTATTTTATTACATACTGTGGCCCTAATACGCCGTCGTCCTCCCATCCGCGCTGCTTTTCGTAGAGTTTCCTCTCCAGCAGACGGGAAGTCGTCCTCCACGTCCTCCCAGACTTTAACAACCAGAAAACAGCATCTGTCAGACTTTGTAGAAGGAAACTGTAATTCAGATTGACATGTCAACTCTTTCAGTGCAGTCTGTTTGTTCCAACCAGGAGATGTTTCACAGAGAAAATAACTCCCCGGTGCTTTTCTTTGTCGTATCTCCCTAGTTGGCACTCGACAGTAGTTTGGTTTGTTTCCAGCAGCGCGGTGTTCATTACACCTGTCGTCATTATTTCTTCTGGCTGGTTTGGAAGAGTTACAGAAACCCCCCAAAATAACCAGTTCCCTGCCAACGTGAGCCGGAGTTCTGTTTAGATTCAGCTCGTTTTCTGTTGCTTGTTTAGTTCGCTCTCAGCTCAGCAGCTGGAGATGTTTGAAAGCTCTGATTTCTTCCTCGCTGCTCTCTTTTCGCTCCCCTCTCCTCATTACCCAGTAGTGAGGAGTCGGCCTCGATCACAGATCTGTGTCGGAGTTACGTGAGACGACTCGTCTTTGTTCGCCGGCTGCTTTGTGTCTGCAGTTTGTCGAGGACTTACAGCAGCACGTCTTCACGACTGCGTTGCTGCTAATTTTTTGGCACTTTTTTTGTTTTGTGCTGAAGCAGTTTGCTCACAGTTTGACGCTCCGAAGGTTTGATGTGTTTTTTATTTTTCATGTCAGCTGTCAGAGAGACTTCAGAGTAGATGAGAAACAACTTTAAAGTCGAGAAGCTCAGTTGGTTCTTAAAATTCTCCCAGATAACTACACAGTTTTTGGAGAATAACTCAAAATAATAGAAACCTGACTGAGTTGTGGTTTTGATATTTGGTAGGATTAAATTCTCTCCTCGTGGTTCTTTTTTTTCCTGTTAAAGGTTTTGTTTTGGGAGTTTTTCCTCATCTGAATCGAGGGTCATCTTAACAGAGAGGTATCTCGTTGCTTCCTGTCCGCATTAACGCCTCGTTTCCACAGGTTTTTTCTGTGTTTGTAAATCAGTACAGTGTACAGATTATGAACACTACTGTTCAACGCAAGAAAATTTCTTTAGGGATAGAAACACCACCACAGAGATGGGAGAGAATTTACTGCATACATATAAAAACAGTGTCTTTAGATCTATGAGTTAATGTCTGTTTTTGACGTTTGAAGAGTCACATTCATACATTTTTTTCTAAGTGAAAAGTTCGATGGCATATTTAGCTAACATCGGTAGCATGCTAGCTGTGTAACATAGAGTGCATATGCCATCAAACTGAGCTGTATTTATATTTGTATCCATAAATCAGTTTATTAATTCGCTAATTGCTTCCTGTGGCACACAGTGCATACGGTTCATAATGTGCCACAAAAGTAGAGTTGTCAATTAATTAAAATATTTAATTGTAATTAATCGCATGATTGTCCATAGTTAATCGCAATTAATTGCAAATTTTTTATATGTTCAAAATGTACATTAAATGGAGATTTGTCAAGTATTTAATACTCTTATCAACAATTGTGGGCAAATATGCTGCTTTATGCAAATGTATGTATATATTTATTATTGGAAATCAATTAACAACACAAAACAATGACAGATATTGTCCAGAAACCCTCACAGGTACTCCAATCATAACATGGTAAACTGCAGCCCAACAGGCAACAACGGAGTGTTATTTATCCTCCTTCACAACAAGCTAGTATCACTTGGTTGGTACCAATAGATTCTCTAGGTTTTATAGTTTCATATGATACCAGTATCTTCCCTCTAGCTTTAAAACTGAGCCGCTACAATTTATAAAACACAAGTTGCGTTAAAGAAATTAGTCTTGTTAAAACAAATTTGCGCTAACACGTTATTATCGCGTTACCTTTGACAGCCCTACGAAAAGAAAAAAAAGGAGAAGGAGTTTGCAAACACATCGGAGATCACGCTGGTTCCCATAGGAATGAATGACCTTCCTGTTGACTCCCATAGCTACGTGGAAACGAGGCGTAACCCGACTGGCCCCCCCGCTCACAGCTGCTAAATGATAACGCTAACTGCTTGTCGGCTCCGTGAATGAAAACAAAACTCTTATTTTTTTTACTTTGAAGTTCCTACTTCCTGTCGTCCCCTCACCACATGGCTCTGTTGTGTGTTTTGTGTCTCAGTGTGTGTCCCAGCCCCCCACCCCGTCCCCCATGTCCCCCTGCTCAGCTAGTCTGTCCTCCTATCACGGGGAGGACAGTGATAGCATTAGCAGCCCCGCCTGGTCCAAGACGTCAACCAGCCCCGTAAGTGCCGCAAAGCACAAACTTGTGTGTGTTATTGTGTATTTATTTATTATTTTAGGGTTCTACGGTGCGTAAATGTCAAATCTCTTTATGATAAATTTTGACTCTGAAGGTTCGTCACCGTAGAGCCCTACTTCCTGCTGCTGGTGTGTGAAAACCTCGTAACTCCAATTCGCTTTTAGGTTTCGGTTGTTTTACTCTCCTAAACCCAGCGAGCTCTGTTGTATAACATCAGGTAACATCAATGGTTCCTTTATTTTTACTAGAGATGTTCCCATATTATTTTTTCCTTCCCAATACCGATCCGATACCGTGATAAAAAAAAAATATATAGTTATTATTATTTTTATTATTATTATTATTATTATTATTACTGTTATTACTATATTATTATTATTACTGTTACTACTATATTATTATTATTACTATTATTATCATTTATATTATATTACTATTATTATTATTATTACTTTTATTATCATTGCTATTATATTACTATTATTATTATTATTACTGTTATATTATTGCTATTTTTATTATTATTATTATTATTATGTTATATTATTGCTATTATTATTATTATTGCTATTATTATTATTATTATTATTATTATTAAACAGCTGTTAACTACTGACCATGTATGGACGTGATTTGATTACTATTTTTGTTGTTAAGCATTAACAAATAACAAAGACGAAGAATTGATTTCCGGTTACACAAGCTGATTTTTTTCTGGGTTAATAAATTATGGTATCGGATCGGTGCGTAGACTGGCGTACTCGCCGATACCGAATTTTGGGCAGTATCGTACGCATTTCCGATACTAGTATCGGTATCGGCACACCTCTAATTTTCTACAAAAATGTGACTTTTTGGAGATGCAAGGTTTTCATTGGACAAAGCAGCATTGTGCGTGTATCTGTATTACTATTTTTTTGTAAATATTGAAGTAGGGTTGGGCGATTAGACGAATATATCGGCTGAGTACATCGCCGGTTGTTTTTTTTTGCCAGATTTATGTGATTTTATTTTGCTAATTTAAAGGTGCACCTCTAAAGAAGAGTGAGAGCTCTTTTAACATATCGCCCAACCCTATATTGAAGTCAAAAACGTGCTTTTTTTTATTGTAAATGTTTTCGTATCGTAATCTGATTTTCTACAGGTTTACTGAGACTTTCTCATTTAAAAAAAAAAAAAAGGTAAAAAATTCCTTGATTTAAAACCTTCAATGTTTAGATTTCAGTCATCAGCATCATGAATGGTGAACAAAACATAGAACTTTATCATAAAAGACTTTAATACTTCGCCTTCAGTCCATCTGTAACTTCTTCGTCTTTGTGTCATATTACCATACAATCTGCACACAGAGCTCTGATTGGTCAGTAAGTGGTGCTTTTATACGAGTTGATCTCGTATCTGGAACTTAACCTGCTCTGGAACAGGTTAAGTGTTCAGCACCAGTTACCATGGCGATCTAGCCCGGTAAGAAGTGATCCACCTTCGTAGGACTGAAAACCCTGAAGGGTTAACCCTGAAGTTTCCTCGCTAACCCCAAATCCTGCTTCGTAGTACAGGCCTCAGATTTAGGCTGTTTTTCTGTTTTTTGCTTTACAAATTGTTTTAAAGTGCACTTCATTTGAAAAATACTGTGACTAATATGCTGGAAAGTGTCAGTCACTGGCTTTAATTCTGATGGATTTAGTCTTTAATCCACGTTGGCGGTGATGACAGGTAATCTTTGGTGGTATGGTGCAGCTCCTTCTCTGCTCTGAGAGCTCGAAGCTGACGGTGGTCTCCGTGTCTCGGTCTCTCCAGAAGCCCAGCGCGGCCACCATGACCAACGAGAAGATCACCCGGCTGTATGAGATGGGCTCTGAGCCGGAGAGGAGGCCGTGGGTGGACCGCTACCTGTCCTTCATGGAGGAGAGGGGGACGCCCGTCCCAAACCTGCCCGCCGTCGGGAAGAAACCTCTGGACCTCTGCAGACTCTACCTGACTGTGGGAGAGATCGGAGGCCTGGCCATGGTGAGACATCAGCTGTTAGTCTTGTGATGAATATGTTCATTCGTTTTAGCTACATCTTAGTCATCCAGTCCTCGTCCCCCTCCTCGTCCTCCTCGTCCTCCTCAGGTGAGCAAGAAGAAGAAGTGGCGGTGGTTGTCGTCCCAGTTGAGCGTGGGGACGTCCAGCAGCGCGGCCAGCTCTCTGAAGAAGCAGTACATCCAGTACCTGTTCGCCTACGAGTGTAAGGTGGAGCGCGGAGAGGAGCCTCCACCCGATGCTCTGGGGCCCGCCGGAGACACCAAGAAACCTCCGTCGCTCCAGGCCAAGATCCAGCCCCCCTCCCCAGGTGAGGAATCACCTGTTCTCTTGTAAAAGCTTTAACCTGTTTGTGTTCTTTGTGTGACTCCGAACTAACCCTGCAGCTGTGATCTCCGGTGATCTCCGGGAAGCTGATGGAACCCACAAGTACTGAAATAATCTCGGTCCACCTCTTTGTCTCAGGCCTGTCTGAATAACTGCGGTGTGACGCTACATGATGACACGTAACCCTTGTTCTCAGCAGGTTTTCTGTCTGGTCTGTATCTCTGCAGCCAACTCGGGCTCCCTGCAGGGCCCCAACACCCCTCAGTCCAGCAGCAGCTCCCTGACCGAGGCCCCCGGAGACCTGAAGCCCCCGACCCCGGCCTCCACCCCGCACAGCCAGATGGGCCCCCAGCCTGGAACCAGGTAGGGGAAGGAGCTCAGATCCTGAACTCAGCTCAGAAACACACATCTGTGGAGATCATCCAACCATTTTATCAGCTTTTGTTGTATCGAAAATTCATTGGTTCAGTTTGAGGAAGATACAAAATCTACAAATTGATGTCAGATATATTGTTCAATATGTTTTTTTTACAGCACTATTTGGTGTATTTGTCCTTCTGTCTCGGCACGGCGGGATCCGACCAAAAGATACCCGACATCGACTGCTGCAAAATTTTCTTTTCGTCAAATGGTCAATGTGTTATGATGTAATCTGGCTTTCTCTTTCATTTTCTCAAAAACTGTGAAAAGGTGTTTCAAACACTTGAAGGAAACTTTTACTTTTTAAAAAAACTCTCGTTCAGCTCTGTTCATGTTGAAGTCATAAACTGTAGAAGTGGACGTAGTCACCGTGACACCCAGTGGTTTGTGGACGCCTTGAGTTCGGCATTTTAGCCGTTGCATCTTGGTTTTGGCCGTCGCCATCTTGGCTTTTCGGCCGTCACCATCTTGGTTTTTGGCCGTCGCCATCTTGGTTTTTGGCCTTCGCCATCTTGATTTTTGGCCATCACCATCTTGTTTTTTTGCAGCCAGAAGTGACCTGAGAGGGTGGAGCTAAGTACAACCGAACACTGAATAAGACATTTTTAGGCGACCAAAAGGTTATTATCAACTTTGATGAGCTGAAAACAGACGGTGAAAGGGTTAAAGTTCTAAGACAAAAACACGGACAACTCCCAGACCGGACAACGCCGTGGTAGCAACCTGTCAATCACCAGGTAGCCCCGCCCTAAAGCATCCCCTGCTTTATGGTCTATCTGACTCTAAATGGGACCATAATTTACTAAATGAACATCATGCTGTATTGAAGAAGACTTGAAACTAGTGATTGAGACCATAAACTCATGTTTACAATGTTTACTGAGGTAATAAATCAAGAGAGAAGTAGAAGCTCATTTTCTCATAGACTTCTATACAACCAGAGGAGTCGCCCCCTGCTGGCTGTTAGAAAGACACTTTTCAGACCCGGTAGGTTGCCGCCTGGTTGAAGTCTTAATGTTTTAAATGTCAGTCCACACCTTCTGCTGTGGTTTACCTCTCAGGAGCATGACAGGTGTGAGCGTCCTGGACCCGTTCTCTGAATGCAGCGATCCAGCCTTCCACAACAAGCGAGGCCCGGGACCCGGCGGCGCCCCCTACCAGCAGGGAGGAGGCCCGACGGACCCCTCAATGAGGATGCAGTACGATGCCAACAAAGACCCGTACGGAGGAGCGAGGAAAGGTGAGGAGGGAAAAAAAAACACTGTTGAAAACGTCCGTTTGTTGAGTGTCCATGTTGACTTATGATGTTTAACCATTAACACTCTTTGGTTTTAGTTTTCTCCTGCAGTCATTTATAGAAATCTGTGAATAGGTACAAATGATTCGGCCCTTCTGTGGGTCAGAAAACCAGCAGCTTTCTGGCTCTGACCAGTATATAACAGGACCAGTTATTCAGGCCTTTAGTTGCAGTCACTGTGCTCTGCTGCCTCCTGGTGGTAAATACTAAAACTGTTTCTCATTACAGGGCTGTGTTACATTTTGCACATCCACATTACATCATCTCTGAGAACTTCCAAAATCCTCAGTTTTCTTCCTTCCTGGCAATTAAAAGTAAATCAAACAATGAAGTTTTTTCTGATTTATTGAAGTGATGATGTGTCTTCACCTGTCCCTCTTCAGGTCCGGGGCCCGGCGAGGCCTTTGGTCCCGGTCAGATGCCCAGCGGTGTCATGCAGGACTTGTACCCCCGCGGGCCGCCCTCTGGGCCCCTGACGGGGATGGGCCCCAGACCCCAGTACCCCTACGGCCCCGGCTACGAGCGCAGGTGAGGCACTGGGTTTGAGGAGTTCTGCTTGCATCACTTAAATCTGAGTTTTTCAGCTGGTTAATCATGAATTCGTGCCTCGGCGTGCATGTGGAAATCACTGCTGCGTGTGCACATTATGCATACACTCCTCGTTCTCTTCTTCAGGTGTTTTATTCTGTTTGCAGAAGTCACTAGGGCTGGGACGATACATCTATCTCCCGATTCGATACTGTAAATAGTTTAATTTTGCTGTACAATAGAGGTTTGATTTTTTTGTTTATTACCTGAGGTTATTACCTTGTTATTACCGTTGTTTATGGTGTGTCTTTCTGTCCTGCAGGCCGGAGCATGCGATGGGGCCGGAGGGAGTCATGGCGCCCCCCGGAGGTCAGAACAGCATGGGTCCATCTGGAAACGAGGCCGGCATGTACCCGGCCAACAGATACCCTCACCAGAGGTGAGACCGGTGTTTATATACGTTAGATGGAGTTTTACATTTAGTCTGTACGTAGTGAGTAAATACATTCTACTCCCTCTACTCAGACATGATGGCTACGGGCAGCAGTATCCTCACAGCATGGCCTACACTTCCCATCAGCCCCTGTACCCTCAGCAGCAGCAACAGGTGAGCTCTCTGATGCAGAATGAACTTCACAGCAGTAGAGGTCAAAGGTCACAGCACCACGATGAGAAATCAAAAAACACTAAAACAAATTATAATCATATTTTAAAATCATTTGTCATCAAATTTAAATATTTCTAAGTCAAAATTAACATCAAAATGAAACTGGAAATATTCAGATGTTAAATGTTATTTTTCTTAACTTTTCAACACATAAATCAGCCCTTCAAAATAAAATGAAGTACATATATTGTATATTTAATATACAATATATGTATTATTGAGTTTATATAGTGATTTGCTGTTGTTGTAGTCATGACTGTAGCTGCTCTAGAAACAACATTTAGTTATATTTTAAATATACATAAATTCTAATCCTGTTCTGAATACATGTTTTTATTATATACATATATTATTATATAATATTTAAAATAAATATATATGATATTTAAAATATAAATTAATTCTGATTGTGTTCTGAATTTATTCTTTTTTATTATGTATTGTATAAATATAAATATATTACTTTATATTATATAAAATAAATATATATTATATTTAAAATATAAATTAATTCTGATCGTGTTCTGAATTTATTCTTTTTTAATAGTATTATATAAATATATTAATATATATTATATAAAATAGATATTTATTATATTTAAAATATAAATAATTTCTAATCCTGTTCTGATTTTATTCTCTTTTATTATATAAATATATTACTATATATTATATAAAATAAATATATATATATATATATATATATATATTATATTTAAAATATAAATAAATTCTGATCCTCTGGTGTGTCTGCAGGGTTACAAGCGAGTGATGGAGGGCATTTATCCCCCTGCGAAGCGTCACGAAGGCGAGGCGTTCGCCGTGCAGCAGTTCGGCTCTCAGCAGCCCGACGTGTTCGGCCAATACGGTGGAGGAGGTGGGGGGGGCTACATGGGCCCCGAGCGGAGACCGGTGCAGGGCCAGTACCCGTATCCGTACGGCCGGGACCGACAGGGGCCCCCGCAGCACGGCATGATGGGCTCAGGGCCTCCGGCGGCGTCCGGGGGCCCCGGGGAGGGGCCGCAGCCCAACATGTGGCACCCCAGGACAGACATGAGCTACCCATACAGCCGGCAGGGCCAGGGGCCCCCCTACACCGGCATGGGCCGAGGAGAGGACCCAGAGGGCAGGGCCCCCCAGGACAGCCAGTGGCCCCCCAGTCATCCAGGCCAACGCCAGCCCCCGTACCCCCCCCACTCCTCCTCCCCCTCCATGCCCCCCCTGCCCTCCAGACAGCCCCCCTCCTCCTTCCAGGCCGCGCCCGCCGTCCCTAACCACGTGACCCTCTCCCACGTGACCCTCTCCCACAGCCCCTCCTCCTTCCCCCGGCCCCTGGGGGGCTCTCTGTCCCCCAACAGCGCCCCCTACATGCCCTCCATGAAGAAGCCGGGAGCCCCCCCCACTCAGGGCCTGCCCCCCATCCACAGAGAGGTCAGCTTCCTCCCCGGCTCTGTAGAGGCCACGCCCCCCAGACTGAAGCCACGACGCCGACTCACCGCCAAGGACACGGGTGAGGCAACGTGCGCACACACACACACACACACACACACACACACACACACACACACACACACACACACACACACACACACACACACACACACTCTACATCCGCCCTAATACGTTTTCGTTTTAAAACACATAACTTTTGCTACGTTTACGTCTAACGTCCTCACTACGCCGACGTTTTGAAGCACTAAAACGGAGACGTATGAAATCGCTGCTGACGCCGTTTTAGTTTTAAAACTCCGGGGTGACGTTTTAGTCTAGACGGACAGAAACGGAGACTTTTGAAAACGATGGTCCACGTTCACTTCCTGATCGGGTCTTATCAGTCCAGCTAAATTCGTCTCTGTTTGAGTGAGAGTTTCGGAAAGATGGAGGAAACAAGACCTTTTTATACAGGAAGTACAATAATACGTTGTATTTTCTGTAGCTAAGCAACCAACCGCAGAGAAGACAATCTACTTCCTGTTTACACCAGCACACGCGTGCCTAGTGTACGTGAATGGTCATGTGATGTGCGTTTCAAGGCGTGTTAGTATGGACGGAGATTATTTCTGAAACATCGCTAAAACACTCGTTTTGTATCGTATTAGTGTTGATGTAACCTGAAACACACGGACACGTTTCAGATTCTAGTCTGTGATTGAATCGTCCTATCAGGAACCCCGGAGGCGTGGCGGGTGATGATGTCACTGAAGTCCGGCCTGTTAGCAGAGAGCACCTGGGCTCTGGACACCATCAACATCCTGCTATATGACGACAGCACGGTGGACTCCTTCAGCCTCACGCAGGTCAGACACACACTGATGTTTATTATTTATACATTTAGAATGAAGCATTATGAATATAATATATATTTATAACGAAGGTTAATCTGTCTTTTAACAGCAAGGGACTCCTTTTCAGTGACATATTATATTCAATGCATAACAACAACAGTACAGAACAACTGATAAACTGTCAAATTAACCCAAATAGTGAACACCTTAACTGCAGGAAGTTTGTGTAAAACGAGCGATTACAGATTAAAAAACAGATTATTTACTATGAATAATAGTTTTCCTGTTGTTTTTAAGAACTTTTAATATTAATCTCTGTCTGAATTATGTATTTTTTTTAAATTTTTTTAACAATCATATATACTTAATAGGCTTCTTTTTCGTCAAATTCTGTGGTTTCTTCTCGACGTTTAACCATTGTTCTATCAGCTCTTTGGTTGTTCTAACGGACTACTTTTCGAATTTTAAGTTTATATCTTAAATAAGTCAGCTGATCTCCTCCTGATCTCCTCCTGATCTCCTCCTGATCTCCTCCTGATCTCCTCCTGATCTCTTCCTGATCTCCTCCTGATCTCCTCCTGATCTCCTCCTGATCTCCTCCTGATCTCCTCCTGCAGCTGCCGGGTTTCCTGGAGCTCATCGTGGAGTATTACCGCCGCTGCCTCATCCAGATCTTCGGCATCCTGGAGGAGTACGAGGTGGGAGCCGAGTGCCAGAGGACCCTGCTGGGACCCCTGCCCGACCCCCCCGAGGAGGAGAAGGAGGAGGAGGAGGTGCTGAAGGAGGCGTCATCTAACAGCCAATCAGCTGAGGAGCAGAGGATACCCAGGAGGTCGGCGGAGGAGACGGAGGGGCTACTCACAGCTGCACCCAACGCCGAGGAGGAGGTGAAAGGTCAAGTCAAAGAGGAGATGGAGGTGAAGGAGGAGCAGGCAGAGCCCCGCCCCCAACAGGCCAGCAAGTACGACAAGCTGCCAATCAGGGTGGAGGAGGGGGAGGAGGGGGAGGAGGGGGAGGAGGTGGAGGAGCGCTGGGCCGAGCTCAGCCGACCCAACGGCTTCATCAGCGGCCTCCTGCACTGGAGGGCCGGAGGAGGAGACTCCACCGCTCACATCCAGACCGGAGACACCACCCCCGCCACACAGGGGAGGGGGGGGGGAGGCGAGGGGAGGAGACAGCAGGAGGGAGGGGGGGGAGGCGAGGGGAGGAGACAGCAGGAGGGAGGGGGAGGAGGTGACGGGCAGGAGGAGGCGGGGGGAGGCGAGGAGAAGAACCTGCCAGTCGCTGAGGAGACGCCACCTGAAACACAAGAAGGTATTATTTAATTTTATTAGTTTATTACTGATCAGATACTTTGATTTATATCATTGTTTTATTTTGTTTGTAATACTTTGATAATATAATAATATAATATATAAAGTGAGATTAGTGTATTACTGTGTGTGTGTTGTAGTAGTGATGGTACACCACTAGGTGGTTTCCTTTCTCTCTCTGAGGAGGATTTATTATCATCTCTTTAATAGTTTTAAATTCCTCTGCGGTCATAAACGTGATCGTAACTCTGTCTCTCCAGGCTCCCTGCTGGAGGTCAGAGGTCAGAGGTCACCGGCTGCTCAGAGTCCCCTCAGCGAGCTGGAGCACGAGCCTCGCTGCTTGGACGAGGCTCCTCTTTCCACGACCAAGTTCTGGCAGGACTCTCTGGCCAAACGCTGCGTCTGCATCTCCAACATCGTGCGCGGCCTCTCCTTCATCCCCGACAACGACGCCGACTTGTCGCAGCACCCGGGCCTGGTGCTGATCCTGGGCCGGCTGGTGCTGCTGCACCACCACCACCCGCGCAGGAAACGGACGCCGCCCAGCTACCAGCGGGAGGAGGAGCAGGGTCTGGCCTGCAGCCGGGACGAGTGGTGGTGGGACTGCCTGGCCACGCTCAGGGAGAACACGCTGGTGACGCTGGCCAACATGGCGGGCCAGCTGGACCTGTCGCAGTACCCCGAGAGCATCTGCCTGCCCATCCTGGACGGGCTGCTGCACTGGATGGTGTGCCCGTCCGCCGAGGCGCAGGACCCCTTCCCCTCGGCGGGCGGCGTCTCCACGCTCACCCCTCAGAGACTCGTCCTCGAGTGTCTGTGCAAGCTGAGCATCCAGGACTGCAACGTGGACCTGCTGCTCGCCACGCCGCCCTTTAGGCGCCAGCAGAAGCTCTACGCCACACTGTTGCGTCTCGTGGGCGAGAGGAAGAGCCATGTGTGTCGGGAGATGGCGTTGGCCGTCCTGTCCAACCTGGTGCAGGGCGACTCCACGGTGGCTCGCACCATCGCCCTGCAGAAAGGCAGCGTGGGAACTCTGATCGGCTTCCTGGAGGACAGCGTGGCCGTGGCTCAGTACCAGCAGAGCTCACACAGCGTGATGAACCTCGCCGCGCCACAGGAGCCGCCCAGCGTCAACATGATGTGCCGCGCCGCCAAGGCGCTGCTGGCCATGGCGAGGGTGAAGGAGAACCGGACGGAGTTTGTTCTGTACGAGAGCCGGCTGCTGGACATCTCGCTGTCGGCCGCGCTCAACTCGGCGGTGGCGGACATCATGTGTGAAGTACTCTTTAAAATCGGCCGCTCGTGACACGAACACCGCCACGGAGCGCGCTCAGTGTGACGAAGTGGCTCCGATTATATTTTTATTTAAAGAACACAAATGTTTTTACATACAAATGATTATATATATATATACATATATATATATATATATATATATGTATATATATATAGAATATATATATAGCTCCATCGCAACATGTTCATTTGGGATTTTTAAGTAATTTTAATACATAAATATTTAATACTTGTATTTCTAATTTTTTATTCTTTTGTCCGTTTGTTGTTTTGTTTTAGCCAAAGTGTGACGGTGGAGAGCGCTCGGGTTCTGGCTCTCTTGTGGGCGTTTCTTTCTGTTTTTTGGGGGCGGGGTTGATTCGATTTTGGGGGCGGGGTTAGTTAGATTTTGGGGGCGGGGTCAACGTTATTTAAACAGATGTTGTAGATAAGCCTCTCCTTTCTCACGTGGTCTGACTCAGGATGTTCAGTCATGTACTTTGTTTTGGTGCAATAGGTTTGTTTTATTACTTTAAATGTGAATCATTTGACCATCTTGCAGTTTGACCATCAGTATTTTGCCGAACCGCGACAGTATCAAACGTCACTTTGTGTTTTATAAGAACTTTTTATGTCCTCCACCAATCAATCTCCCATCATGCTCCTGTAAATAGACGATGTACATTTGACTAATAACCACCTGAACGTTTAGTTTCTCTCCTCCAGCAGGTGAAGACTTCTTTGTGTATTTAAGGAAACTCTCTCCAGGATGTTGTTTGGGGGGCGTTTGATCTGAGAGACTGTATGTACAGGAGGTCGGGGGGGCGGCGGGGCTGTACAAACTGACATGACTTCAGAAACAGTTATAACAAATGTAAAGAGATAAAAAAAAAAAAGAAAGAGAGAACGTCTCCTGTTTGATTTGACAGACGTTGTTTCTTCAAGATGTTTATATGTTCCACAACGAGAATAAACGTACATGAACTCTGGTTGAGCACTGTGAACGCAGCGCTGGCTTACGGACATTTCATTTAGAGTTTTAATTTGAGTCATTAAAAGTCTGAAGGCCGTAACGTTCATTACACATCACGAACAATAAAACAAGAACTTTTCTATTCTTAAAGGGACAGTTCACCCCAAAATCAACTCAAATCATGACCCGGTTACTCAAAATGCTTGATGCGAGCAGTTTCATGTCATGTCAACTATTTTCTTTCTGCCGAAGCGTGCACGTACAAGATGGACGCCATTAATGTTTACATCTTGCGCTGTCAAGAGCCTCTCGTCCATTATGGAGGATGGAACCTGCCAAAATAAGAAATAGAGGAATAAATAAATGTGACATTTAATATGTCATTAAATGTAGAAATAAAATATAAAAAAATAAATGCAGCCATTAATTAATTGATAAAATGTGACAAAGTGCTATGTGTTTTAATTTTCTCCTTCATTTAATTATCTTTGTATTAATTCCCTTATTTATTTACTCTTCAGTTTAATTTTCCCTTTTTTTATATATGTATTTATTGTTATTATTTTTTACACTTATTTATTTATTTTTGCATTTATTTTTAAATGCATTTATTTAGGCATTTATTATTTTTGCATTAATTTTTATTTATTTATTTTTGCATTTATTTTTTATTTGTTATATTCATTTTTAAATGTATTTATTTATGTATCTATGCATTTATTTATTTATTTTGCATTAATTTTTATTTATTTATTTTCGCATTTATTTTTTATTTATGTTATATTTATTTTTAAATGCATGTATTCATTTATTTATTTTATTTGGCAGGTTCCGTCCTCTATAGTCCACGAGTAGATGCACGTTGTTATTCTACAAGTGAAAAGTCCGAATATTTTGACTATAAACAAAAAAAAAAATTGGGAAATAAAGTCACAATATTTTGAGCATAAAGTCAGAATTTTACAAGTAAAATTGAAAGAGAAAACATTATGTGAATTTTAAAAGAAACTAATAATACATAAGAATATCATGAGAATTAAGTAATTATATTTCAAGAACAAAATATGGTATTATATTATTAGCATGTTTTAAACAGTCCAGATGTCCTGTCCAGTTAGTTATCAAGATACCTGATGAGTTAATGACTTTATTCCCAAAGTTTTTCTCCTAAAGTTATTTCTCTACTTTCATAGTATTCCACCTTTTTAATCATACATTTTGTTAAAATACTGACTACCAGCCTTCATGATGAAAACGTAAATTTTCAGTTTATGTGTGATTATTTTCTGTCCTTCAGCTCCCGTTTGTTTCTGCAGGTCTTCAGTTTTATCATCCGTCCGTCATCTTCAACACATCTCCTGGTAAACACACTGCAACTTCCTACATTTCCCAGAATGCCTTTTTTAATGACACACAGCTCTTAAACATGCTGATTATCAGTCCTTAAAATTAGAGAAAGCACCACTGAGGACAGACAGCAAAGTATTAAAATATAAAAAGAAAAACTGAAACGCTGATTTGTTTTTGCACTTTATTTCAGCCGCTGACTCCACCCGCCGTCAGGCTCGGCAGGGTGTCCTGCTGAGAGAAACAAGTGCACCAACATGACAGAATTGATCATATTTACAATGGACTTCTGCTTCTTTTACATTCAATGTCACAACTTTTAAAACCACCAGAGAAAGAAAACATGAAGCTAAAAGTTGTTCCTCCTCCTCCTCTCGTCTTTACAAATATACACAACCGTCTTCAACCAGGAGGGCTGCTGGGAGCCGGACTGGGAAGCAACTGGTCCAGAGGACTCTCCAGTCTCTGCTGAGTCTCTTCAGAACCACGTCAGCTGACTGTCCACGTTAGTGTCAGTCTCTTTGTCGACTCGTTTGATTCGTCCTCCAGCTGCAGGAGTCCCAGTCCAGAGGTTCAGATCCAGCTGCAGGAGGTCACTTAGAGTCCCAGTCCGGAGGTTCAGATCCAGCTGCAGGAGGTCACTTAGAGTCCCAGTCCAGAGGTTCAGATCCAGCTGCAGGTCACTTTGACTTGAAGACAGAGTCCCAGTCTACAGGTTCAGATCCAGCTGCAGGAGGTCACTTAGAGTCCCAGTCCAGAGGTTCAGATCCAGCTGCTGGAGGTCACTTAGAGTCCCAGTCCAGAGGTTCAGATCCAGCAGCTGGAGGTCACTTAGAGTCCCAGTCCAGAGGTTCAGATCCAGCTGGTCACTTTGAGTTGAAGACAGAGTCCCAGTCTACAGGTTCAGATCCAGCTGCAGCCTCGGAGGTCTTCGGGACGGACGGGAAGAGGGACTGCATCTTCTGTCTGAACTCTGATAACTGAATGAGACGAAGAAGAACGTCAGAGAGGAAACTACAGAGAAACCTGACGGCTGTTCTCTTCAACTGGGGAAGATTTATTTTAGTCATTTTTATCTCCAACTGATCAAATTATCTCTTAATCTTGTAATTTAACATTTTTTCTCTGAATATTTCAACTTCATTTATGACAACTTACTTGTTTTTTTTGTTCTCCAAGTTTAACAACTTTTTTTTCTGAAAATATTTCAACTTTATTTACAAGATTTTAATATTTTATTTTCTAAAAAATCTACATACTTTATCTTTATTTGCTAAATTCTTTTCTTGAAATATTTCAAGTTTATTCTCAAAATTTTCAATTTTATTTTCTAAAATTTACGTTTAGCTTATACTAAAAAATACAACATTTTTTCTTGAAACAAACAATATTCCAACCATTAAAAAAAAAATTCAACCATTTAAATTTTTTTTACCCATTAACAAAAAAAATTCACATTTTTTTCCCCTCAAAATATTTCACCTTTATTCTCAAAATGTTAGTATTCTTTTTAACTGCAGATACGTACGCTGTGAACTCCGAGGACTTTCCACACGGTGACGCTGAGCAGACCGACTCCACACCAGGCGTAAAGAGATCCCCAACCCAGAGCTCTGAGGGCCAGAGACGCTCCGCTCTCCGGGACCGCCGCCGTCGCTGCAACGCCCTGCAGAGGAACCAGTCAGTGAACACAACGTCAGGAACCAGAGTCAGTGAACACAACGTCAGGAACCAGAGTCAGTAAACGCAACGTCAGGAACCAGAGTCAGTGAACACAACGTCAGGAACCAGAGTCAGTGAACACAACGTCAGGAACCAGAGTCAGTGAACACAACGTCAGGAACCAGAGTCAGTGAACACAACGTCAGGAACCAGAGTCAGTGAACACAACGTCAGGAACCAGAGTCAGTGAACACAACGTCAGGAACCAGAGTCAGTGAACACAACGTCAGGAACCAGAGTCAGTGAACACAACGTCAGGAACCAGAGTCAGTGAACACAACGTCAGGAACCAGAGTCAGTGAACACAACGTCAGGAACCAGAGTCAGTGAACACAACGTCAGAACCAGAGTCAGTGAACACAACGTCAGGAACCAGAGTCAGTGAACACAACATCAGGAACCAAGAGTCAGTGAACACAACATCAGAAACCAAGAGTCAGTGAACACAACATCAGGAACCAAGAGTCAGTGAACACAACATCAGAAACCAGAGTATAATTATATTATATGTAGTGAAAGTTTACTTTACCACAGTCTTTTGGCCAAACAGTGTAATAATATTAATATGTGGCTCAGATATTTCATTAAACTTTGAATAAAAGCAGCAGTTTGACATGAAACATCTCCTCGCCACATGTCGCTCCACGTTTCATCTGATGTCACATTTCTGAACTTTATCTCGGTCCCTCTGAAGGTTCGACGCAGACGACAAAGACGAGTCTGTGACAGAAATAAACTCCAGGAACAAGCGCTCGATTGTTTCTCCACGCTAAGTTTATCTATGTGCGTCACGTTTAATCAGATCCTGTGAGCGGCCAATCATCAACCAGTTCCAGTTAACAGGGCGAGTTTAAAGGCCGCGTTGTGAGATGCTGAGATTTCATAGAAATTTCTAATTTCAGGTCGACCGTTGCAGGAATGCGTGGAGATGTTTTCATCACGTCTGCGTGTTTTTAACTTCGACTAACTTATCACACACATACTGTGGAGGCACAGGAGTGCCATAAAAAAAGAATAAATCTGTAAAAGAATAAGAAAATAAATGTGGAAAAATAAAGAGAAAAAAAAAAGAGAATAAATAAATGTGGAAATATAGATAACAAAATATAAAAGAATCATTTCGTTTATTTTCACATTTATTTTTTCATTTATTTCTGTATATATTTTATTATAAATGTATAGTTTATATTTAAATATATATTTAAAACATAAAGTATATATATACACACATATATTTAAATATATATATATATATATATATATATATATATATATAATTCTGTATACTTATAATGTAATTTATTTATTTGTATCCCTTTATTTTTCCTTATTCTTTTCCCAATAGTTTCTGTTATTCCTTGAAGGGCTGAGGTGTCAATTAACTGGCTTTACTCGTTTATTCTTTCATTTATCCCTCTTTATATTTCCACATTATTTTCTTATTCTCTTACAGATTTATTCTTTTTTTATGGCACACCAATGACTCCATAACATACAAGTGAAAATATTCCAACTTTATTTACAAGATTTTAATATTTTATTTTCTAAAAAATCTCAAAAAAACAACTTTTTTTCTTGAAACAAACTATTTTCTAACAATTTTACATTTTTTTTCCCCCTCAAAATATTTCAACTTTATTCTCAAAATTTTACAGTTGTTTTTCTTTCAATTTTACTTTTTCTTTTTTTTTATAAATAAAAAATATAAATTGAGAGGATTAAATGAACACCTTCAACTGAAAATTAACCAGCAACTATTTTGCTAATGCAGATGTTTTCAGAGTCAAAGACACAACACAACTTGAGCCCCATGTTTCTTTTAGCCTATATTTGTTTACATTTTGTCAGATGTTTACCTTACTAAACCAGCCTGGGCTTTTTTTCTTGGCCAGCGCCAACGTGGAGCCAAATCCTGCCATCATCCCTGCAGACGCCACCGTGGTCAGGAACGCTGCACCTGCACACAGGAAGTCAGATTTCAGAACTACATTCATACATAAGGGGGAATAACTACTTTTATTGTCTTAAGCAAAGTAAATAAAATAAGAAAATGAAGTACAACCTACTTAAACCACATGAGTACCCCTCTGCTTTATTCAGAGCCTTCAAAAACCAAACTCTATTCAAATTTTAGCAATTTAAAGAGGCTCTTTTCCAAAAACACCTGTCTCACTAAACACATGATACTGTTTCAAAATTATTAACACAAGGGCTGCTTGTTGGATAAAGCCACGCCGAACTGAACATTAGACCTTAATATATCAGTTAACAGTCAAAATTCATGTTTTAGGACTCATGCGACATTCTCTATAACCACGAAAACATTAAACCGTACGGATTTTGAATGGAGTCTGGTGCAGGAAGAAACTAACCATAAGAATATGACACATCAAATGGAACCAAGTCGTGTCTAAAGGCCAAACTCCCATTATAATATTTGACATTTAAAGCTGCAGTATGCGATATTGGCGCAAATATGATTTAAAAAAAGTTATTTTTAGAAAACGGCCGCTATATCGTGACAGTAGTACATGAAACAGGTAACCTAAAAAAAATCCTGTTCCTCTGTGTCCTACTGTGTCCTCCGGTGCTCCTAACGGCATCTGAAGGATTTCACTTACCGGAGGAAAACAAGGTCCACTGCCCAGCTGCAGTCTATGAGAGCCGGCTGTCAATCACTCGCGAACTCCGACCAAACGGTCAAACTAGGCAGCGCTGATCAAATATGAATCAATATTCTGTTACTGTAATGACTATTTCTCTCCTCAAATGTTCTCAGAATCATCTTGTAGTTACTGTTTAGCTGTAAAATGAGAAAGTTTGTGACGCGGCCGCCATTGTAAAAATCTGTTGAAGGAAGCCAAGTTCTGGTCACATGACCGGAGCACAGCCAATAGGAACGCTCTCTCTCTCTGAAATGACCTGTGATTGGTCAAAATCTGCCGTCACGGGCTAGATTTTTCTAAAGCCTGAAAACAGAGACATGAGGAGGAGCAGAAGTCTAGTTTTCTCTCAGAACACTTGAATTACAATATGCTGAAAGGTTATTATGGATTTTTTTGCCAAATTATGCCAAAAAATTGTTGCCTACTGCCACTTTAAAGACTTTGAAAAAGACAGATACCTCCTGGATGATGGGATGTTTTGATGTTTTTTATTAAGCCGAATTTAAAAGAAGAACTTAAAGTTTCAGGAACAATCTTTAATTATAATTTATTGCTTATAGGGAAGTCTTGATAACCACAGAAACCTTTAAGTGTGGAAGTTTTGAATGGAGTCTGGTCAGGTCGACATTGACCTTTGACCTCAGATAGAAGAATGCTAACTGCTAACAGTCACAGCTAATATAAGCTAACAGGCTAACTGCTAACTTGCCTTTCAGCAGCTGCAGTTTGTCTTCTTCGTCCCTTTCTGCTCCTTCTGCCACATTCACGGTCATGTTTTCATTAGCTTCCGCCGCCATGTTTGCTTCAGTCCGTCTGCGGAAAGTGACCGGGTAGAAACAAACTAGCTAGGAACCAAAGAACACCGTGTGTTTTTTAATCAAATATTAATTTATAAGAGTATAAATTATGTTGTAAAAAAAACTTTGATTAAATTATGGTTCGTTATTTTCGGTAGATGCGTTTTATTTCACAATTTTAAAGTCGAGTATCTGTCACAGAGACGGACTCCTGAATCAAAGATCGTCTATTCTATAGAATTCTGCCGGCTCTCTGGGGGGAAATGAAGAGGTCTCACTCTGTTTCACAGAACTTTCCCAGTTTGCAATTAAATAAAATCAGATTATCTGTAATATCATGTGTTTTGTATGTAACCCTGACAACCTTCATCAGAAATAGGATTTTTAAAGCACATTAAAAAAAACGATGTAAAAATATTTTATATTATGAAATATATATTTTGTAAATATATTTTTATATTATAAAATATATTATATTTTATGCCATTGTTGCCATAATCTATTGTTTTGTTTGTAAAAAGAATTTTTTTATTAGGAAAATAAATTATGCTCAATTTATAGTGCAGTAGCAATATGTTAGGAACATAAACAATCCCATTCATATGTGAAAAAAAAATACATTTAAAAGAAAGGAAAAATACATATGGTGTACACACAGTGTACAGATACACACAAATGTATTTGTAGCAAAAAAAAAAAAAGGTTGAAATGATAGTAAAATAGTGACCCTGACCTATAATAAAAGGAAACATAAAGTAAATACATAAATACACATGTAGAAATACATATAGATAATTAAAATTAAAATTAAAATGTTTTATCTTATCTTACTATCTTATCAAAAATGTTAGCTTAGCATAAAGACTGAAAAGGCACAATTGTGATAAGAATGGAAACAGTTATCTTCTCTCAGCATAAAGACTGGAAACAGGGGAAACCGTTTCTTTCAGTTTTATTTCAGGTTTCTTGTTTTCTCTGCAGAGTGGTTCCTCGCCTCACTAGAGGATCTGTGCAGGCTGGGAGACTCGGAGCTCCAGCAGGTCTGCGGAGGATCAGGATGCTCTTCACGTCCTCCTCCTCCTCCTCTTCCTCCTCTTCCTCACAGACT
>CAKAOJ020000260.1:35000-37500 GCA_916701645.2 Sebastolobus alascanus | reverse complement strand
CAATATTTCATATATCAATAATGGATTAAATGATTATGTGTGATGTTAAGAAGCATCTTTTAGCATCTTTTAGCTCTAGTTGTCCTGTCTGGTTCTCAGTGTTTCCAGCAGCAGCAGATAAACTCACTGTTAGATACGAGCTGGTGGAGAAAGTGGAACTTTTTCTGAAGGTTTGGCAGAATTAAACGGTGAGATTGATTCATTTCAATCAGAACATTCAGACCGGACGGATCCACTGACGTGTGTTTGTTTGTTTGTTTGTTTGTTTGTTTGTTTGTTTGTTTGTTTGTTTGTTTGTTTGTGTGTTCAGACTCGGCCGGCTGCTCCAGACCGCCTCCTCGCACCCGAGAGGTTCTGATCAACGGACAGACGGTCAAACTGAAGTACTGCTTCACCTGCAAGATCTTCAGACCGCCGCGAGCGTCACACTGCAGCCTGTGTGACAACTGTGTCGGTCAGTCTCACACATTTACTCAAGTACTTGTACTTTACTTGAGTATTTCCATGTTCTGTAAAGGAGCTGAATACTTCCTCCACGACTTGTTTAACATGATATTAGTTTTAGTTTTATTGTGAAAAGCCGTGTTGTTTGTTCCTGTCAGAGCGTTTCGACCACCACTGTCCGTGGGTGGGGAACTGCGTTGGACGGAGGAACTACCGCTTCTTCTACCTGTTCATCCTCTCGCTCTCCTTCCTCACCATCTTCATTTTTGCCTTCGTCATCACACACGTCATCATCAGTGAGTAACGCCGCCGCCTCCACACACACACACACACTGTTTCTATTGTTTCTACTGTGATTCACTTATTGATTTCTTTATAAAAAACATTCAGCTGCAACAAATCTGAGGTACTTGTACTTCACTTGAGTATATTGTTTTCATGCTACTTTCTACTTTTACTTCACTACATTTATCTGACAACTTTAGTTACTTTGCAGATTAAGATTTTTTTTCACACAAAACATACAAAGAGTTTATAAAATCTGATGTTTTGTTATAAATTAAACAGTTATAAGTACAGCTGAAACCATTAGTCCATTAATCAATTAGTCCATTGACAGAAAATGTATTTGAATGGATTTTGAAGTAATTTTTCTTTTTTTATTTGCATTTTTAAGAAATGATATAGTTACAGAGCATACAACAAAATAGAATAAAATAAAAAAAAAAACTAAAATGACTCCATAGTTGCAGCAGCACAAGGACAGAAATATAAATAAGTACAGATGAAAAAAAAGAGAAAGTAGAAAATAGAAATCTATGTATTTATATACTGTATATATATATATAGTTTAAAGTTACAGGGATAGTACACATTAATGGATATTTCTGTAAATGTCTCAGTTTAGCCATCTTGGCTAATTTTCAACGGCAGTAAAATAAAAACAAAGATCTGAATACTTCTTCGTCTTCCACTGATACAGGAAGGGAAGAAAACTGGATAAGATGTAATCTAATTAAACAAAGATAATCACTATAATCTGACCTTTTCTATATTTTATGTTCACGCTGGTTGGGATGGATTATATCTCCCTCCACGTCTTCCTGTATGGAAGTTTAAAGCTGCTGATTGATTTTGTGTCTGTGGATCTAAACTCGCCTTGTTCTTCCTCCGTCGTGCGTCATCAATCTAATTGTGTGCGTCGAGGCTGCTGATGTTCTCCTGCCCTGCAGGTCCAAACAAACAGGAAGCTGGAGCCTCGGGCTGCTTCAGCTTCAGACTAACAACCAGCAGACTGTCTGAGATGAACCCGTGTCTTCCTCCTCTCAACACTACGCTGCTTGTTTTCTGTTTTTAGCAGTGGAGCTATAAAAAGATCAGCAGAGTCTTTGATCTGGAAGATGTAAATTTAGAGATCAGTAACTCTCAGTCCATCACTGATGTTTACTCTGAAGTACATTAGTAAAGTAAAGTACACGATGTGCAGAAAAATGGCCTCTTACCAATTATTTTTCTATCAATCGACTAATTGATTAATATTAGATACAGGACATGACAATATGGAATAAAATATAAATAAGATTAAATAAAATAATAATCAACAAAACAGAGAAGAAAAAAGCAAATAATAATAAAATAAATAAATGCATTTTTTTAAAAAAAAACAACAATGTACATTTATGTATGTATGGTCATATTATATCTGGTCATGGTCATATATATATATATATATATATGTTTACGTATGTACAGTATATATGTGTGTATAAATATATATCTGTATGTATATATACTGTATAAATCTGTATGTATTTAAAAAGAAAGAGCTGTGCAGTTTTGTGCAGGAATGTGTAAAATATTTATTTAATTATATTTATTTAAAAACTGAATAACCTGAACACACCTTCTGTCATCTCTGCAGGATCGAACCGGACGGGTTTCCTCAGCGCGCTCAAAGACAGTCCGGCCAGATATCCTTTCATTAGTTTAAAGGCTTCATCATGAAGTTAAATTACTGCATGTAAATAATCCATACACATAGTTTATATAAGCACTC
>CAKAOJ020000260.1:0-32500 GCA_916701645.2 Sebastolobus alascanus | reverse complement strand
GTCTCCCAGTCTAACCAGTCTAACGGGACCAGCAGCAGCTACGCCTCCACTCAGCACCGCAGTCACATGGTAGGTGGAGGACGACGTCACTGCTCACATGTATTATGTTTATATATTATATATAATTTAGGGCCTTGTCTGTGAAATGTCTCCTCAGTGTGATCAGGATCAGTGCATCCAGAGCACCAAGTTTGTCCTGCAGGCTGCAGCCACCCCTCTGCTCCACAGTGAGCCCGTGGTCCTGGCCCCTCTGCCGGGGAAGACCACCACACTGGGGGGGCCCTGCGCCTACCTGGCCCCCTCCCAGCCCTCCCTGCCGTCCTGCGGGGGAGACGTCCTGACCCTGAGGGACGCCGCCGCCGACTCCCACTGCCACCATCACCTCCACCATCACCACCATCACCACCACCACCACTTCGTGAGCCCGGAGGAGACGCCCTGCACCACGCCGCAGGGCGCCCTGCCATGCCCCGCCCACCTGCACCTGCACCCGCACCCACCCGTCCCCACCCCCGCCGCCCTGTACGACCCCGCCAGTCAGGACGCTCTGCACGAGGACTCCGTCAGAGGGCTGGTTAAACTCAGCTCCGTCTGAACATCACTTTAATTTAACCTGTTTGACTTCAGTCCCGTGAGTTTACATCCTCCCGTTTTTATCAGCATTTTTAATTTACGCGTAAAAAAAAACAACGGAAATTTGAAAAAAAAACTGTTTCCTGTCTGAGGTGTAAAACAGAAACAGACTTGTTGAATTAATGATGACGCACATCAATCATGTGACTTAAACGTCACTGAAGACACAAAAACATCAGATCTGCATTTTATTTTGCCAATTTTCTGGAAATTTGGTTCAAATTTTGTTCAAATTTAGATGGAAACTTGACTGACGACACTACAGAGAGTCCATCAATCCATCAGTGCAGATACGTAGTGGAGTAAAAAGTAGAAAGTCCAAAACCAGAACCTCCAAACTGCTGCAGAGTTTCTCCTGCAAACAGGCGATTTTCAAAGTTTGGTATTTTTTTTAAACCCTCTGGAGTCCAGCTTCATTTTCATTAATATTTGCCGACTTTCTCTGCATTCATTAGTCTTTCTTTATCTTCTTTTAAAACCGTCAACAAAAGCCGACAGGATCCCGAAATACAAGAAAAATGACACATGCACTTATAAACATGTACAAACCTTTAATTATTATCACTCAAAATATTATTATAGAACAATCCAAGGTTAAAAATAATACTGTTTCGCTATTTATACACAGCAGAAAAATGTAAGAAATCAAACTATTATACGTTCTATTTACATGTTCAAGTAATTTTGTCTCCAGACATAAATAAGTCTCTACATGATAGATTAATACAGTTATTTTACTATAAATAAAACACGCTGAACTCCAGAGGGTTTTAAACAAAGATATAATAAATAGACGCCGGCGTAAACACTGTAAGCAAAGAAAATTTCCTGTTTGAAGGCGGGCAGAGCAAAAACTTTGACTTTTAAATGTTCATTATTAACTGTTTCACCATTTCTGTTTGACCGCTATTTGCTGGACCAAAGTCATGTTTTGTCCTCCGTCTGTTTTGACCTCAACAGGTATGGAGTCATAGGAGTGCCATAAAATAAGAAAAATAAATGTAGAAATATAAAGAAGAAGAAATGAAAGAATAAACAAGTAAAGTGATTGACAGCTTGGCCCTTCAAGGAATAGCAAATACAATAGGGAAAAGAATAAGGAAAAAGAAAGGGATAAAAATTAATAAATTACATTATATATAAAAATGAAAAACAGAAAAAAATAGAGTAATTTATATGAAAAAATAAATAAGTATATATTTAAAAAAGAGATATAGATATAAATGAAAATTCTTATAATTATTCTTTTATATTTTGTTATTTATCTTTATATTTCCACATTTATTTTCTTATTTTTTTTTTACAAATGTATTATTTTTTATGGCACTCCTATGACTCCATTACAGCATCCCTCCTCCTCCCTGTAGGAGTGCCATTAAAAAAGAATACATCTGTAAAAGAATAAGAAAATAAATGTAGAAATATAAAGAAGAATAAATGAAAGAATAAACAAGTAAAGGTTGGCCCTTCAAGGAATAGCAAATACAATAGGGAAAAGAATGAAGAAGGAAAAATGAAGGGATCAAAATTAATAAATTACATTATATATAAAAAATCAAAAATAGAGTAATTTATATGAATAAATAAATAAATATATATTTAAAAATATATAAATAATATATAAATAAACAAATATATACAGAAATAAATGAAAATGCTTCTAATTATTTTTTTATATTTTGTTATTTGTCTTTCCACATTTATATTCTTATTCTTTTACAGATTTATTATTTTTTATAGCACTCCTATGACTCCATGTGAAGCATCCCTCCTCCTCCCTGTTTCATGCTCCTTTTTGGTTTTGATGAAGTCAAATTCAGTTTCCTGCTGAAACAAAACAAACATTTCACCCAGAATAAGCTACTCCGGTGCCAAACGGACCTCCGCCTTCAGCCGCAGTCGGGCCAGGACCAAAGTCAGAATGACTGACCTTTTTTTTTTTTTTTACAAATAAGCGGTGGATTGTGAAGTTTTTAATAAAGAGAATTGACTGTTTTTCTCAGAAGAGCTAACTGACCCGACGTGAATCTTCAGGTTTTCATTTGATTCTGCGGAGAAAAGAAAAACACAAAGCATGACTGAGTTTCTCAAAAGAACTTCTGCTGACACGAGTTCATCAGTTTGTGTCGAGCGAAGCAACAACACTGCCAGATGTTCACCTCTGTAAAGCCCCGGCCACACCAGGAGTGAAACTTCACAGAGATTTTAATTCATTTTAACGGATTCACTCGCAAAAGTGAAGTTAATCCATGCAAAATGTTCACGTCAAGTTCAACTTTGATGAACTTTATCTTGTGAATTTACAGTGCAGCTGTGTGTCACCATCCAGTTTTATTGAAGCTCCTCTGTCAGAGTATAAACATCCTTAAAAATAAGAAGGTATTAAAATAATTTAACTTGGTGAACCTGCAGAAACTCTGTGGCAGCTGTCAGCGACGTGAGATTGAATTAAAAACAATAAATGCCTTATTTTTTATTTTATTTATTTAATGTAAAAATCTGTGTCGGCTTAACAACACAGGATCCACCCAGCAGTGATGCATGAAGCTGAGATCAACTGAAAATAATCACTGACATGTTGTCTTTTTAACTCGCTGCACTGGATATGATCTTTTTCTAAACAGGTGATGAATGCTCACCTGAGCGCTGCCTTATGGAAGCCCATTTCTGCCAATAAAAGAAAAACATAAGATAAAAACTGAAAAAAGATAATGCAAGTTGTTATGATGAGAAACTTTCTCAAGATAATGACTTAGTATCTCAAAATAAAAAATAATGGCATCATTTTGAGAATGTTTCTCATTATTTTGAGATACTAAGTCATAATTTCAAGAAACTTTCTCATTATTTTGAAATTCTACATCATTATTTTGAGGAAGTTTCTCATTATTTTGAGACTACGTCATTATTTCAGGAAACTTTCTCATTATTTTGAAATTCTACATAATTATTTTGAGAAAGTTTCTCATTATTCTGAGACTCTACATCCTTATTTTGAGAAAGTTTTTCATTATTTTGAGATTCTAAGTCATTATTTCAAGAAAGTTTCTCATTGTTTTGAGATGCTAACTCATTATTTTGAGAATTTTTCTCATTAGTTTGAGATTCTACGTCATTATTTTGACTAACAGGATCTTTTCTTTTTCATCACATTGGTGGAAATGGGCTTCCATACTGCCCTCTGGGAATTGTAGGTGTAAAACCACAGTGAACTGTGGTGTCCAGATGTAGACAGGACGCCCGGCGGCTGCAGGTCTTTCTTAATCACTCGTGATGTTATCTTCACTCTGGTGATGATATATCTTAGTAATGAACGTTGACATCCAATCAGTGAGGGAGACACGAACCTGCTGATTGGACGATTGATAACGTCCAGTCTGTTTCAGTTTCATAATAATTGTGGTTTTGTGCCAAGAACACCTCCAGCTATTTCATTAGCAACTGTGGATTTCAATAAAACATACTCTTTATTCTTCTTTATACTTTATTCTTCTATTCCACTACATTTTAGAGGCAAATATTGTACTTTTACTCCACTACATTTATTTGATAAATTCTGTTACTTTACAGATTCAGATTATTAAAACAAAATATTATCAACTAATAAATAAATAATAATAATTATTGTCATTAAAATGAGCTACACCTTTACCAGCTGCAAAATTAAAGTGATGAAGACATTAATGCATCAATAATTCTGATTCAGTGATATATGTTATTATGAAATCTGCCATTCTGCATTATGAGTACTTTTACTTTCTTGTACTTTATATTTTGATACTAATGCTTTTTTGTGTGTTTTTATTGGTTTTCAGTTTTACAGGTGACTTCAATGCAAACATAACATTTATGTGTTTTACAAACGTGAGTGAAAAGGGCCAAAAAATATTTTTTATTAAATAAAAAAATAAAATAAATAAAATGATAAATAATAAAACACACACACACACAAAAGTAAAGGGGGGCTCAAGTTGCTTAAGAATTCAATATGAAGAGATTCATTGATGCGATGTGTCCAAAAATAATGACAATGACTGTCAGTCTGCAAATTACATGATGTTGATACTTTTGTACTTTTGCTTAAATATATATATATATATATATATATATATATATATATATATAATATATATTAAATATATATATATATATATTACATATATATATATATATATATATATATATATATATATAATATTTTATTTAAGCAAAAATACAAAAGTATATTATTTATTTATTTATTTATTTATTGCTTTATCTGTTGCAGATGTTCATCCCAGCCGCCAGGTGGCGCCTCTGACTGTGACGCAACTTTACAAGCTCTGTCGAGGTCTTCCCGAGCAGCCAATCAGAGCTCTCGCTGCGGTAGCAACCCGGAAACAGCTGTTCTTGTTTGCTTCGCTGGGGGCTGCGGGCAGGAAATACACTTATAAAACATCTGAATTTAGAGGGAAAATGAAGGTAAAACTGTCGTTTCAGAGCCTGATACCTGAACAGATGGAAGGTACGACACGTTCACTTAATCCTGCACACAAATACACAACAATAACGTCTTTAAATCGGTGCTTATTCTGTCGAAGTGAATGGAAAATTACCGGAATGTGTTTCCTTGTGTGACAATTTGTCCCTTTTTGAGGCTAAAACAGTGACAGTCAGTTCTGGTTATAACACCCGAACATACATATGACACCTCTAAATGTAGAGTTATAATAAAATGTGGTGTTTGAATTTATTATTTTGGCGCTAAATTGTGGTGACAACGCCTTTATTGTTACAGAAAGCAACAAAAAATTGGCGGCAGAGAGAAACAAATCATGAATTAACGCTATAAACACAGTAAGACATTTATTATGACACGTTAATATAAAGTAATAATGAAAGCAGATTTATATCAGACACAAATAAATATACTAAAATAAATAAAATACTGAAATAAGAGGTTTAAAATCTAATTATTAATTATATACCTCTTGTGTTTACATCATCTAAAGTCATTTAAATGCAAATTAAACAAGTGAGTTTTACTATTTTTTACGGTTTCAAGATTCAAGATGTTTATTGTCACATACAGGTACAATCGTGTGATATACTTTTTGCTGGGAAGCTCAATTAAGGAAAGAAACAGTAAGTTAAGTAGCAAAGAATAACATAATAAAATAAAGTAAAAAATAAAATTAAAATAATAGTGTAATTACAATAATATACATTATAATAATAATAATAAAGGAAATATTGGTGTATGGTAAATATATACAAGTATTGCACAGGCATTTTTGTTTTTTTTATATTGCACAGAGGTATGTATTGAAGTATTGCACTTTTTTATTCAACATCTTTTAAAGTTATAACTCTATTTTAGAATCACAGTTTTTATTGTAAAACAAATGTATTTTTTTGTGTCAAAATCAGAATTGTTGCGTAAAAGCTCATTTTAATAGTTGTGTAACTTCGGTTTTGGTGAGTTTTGTAACCCTGCACAAACAAAGCCCCTTTTGAATTTCCCGCATCTGGTAGGGCGGCATGTGATCTCTGCTCGCAATCTGATTGGCTCCGTCGTAGCGTCATCTCTGCTAGCAATCTGATTGGCTCCGTCAGTAGCGTCACTTTTAAAGAGCCGTTGCGAGCTGCGTTTCTATTGGTCGCTTTTATAGGCGCCAAGATTCCAATATAAAAGGGTCGAAGCGGGACAACAGGAGCCGCTTCAGTCTCCTCTCTGCTCTTCCTCCTCAGCTGCTCGCTAGTTTAGACTTCTTCTTCTTCTTTTTAACGCCTCCTTTTAGTTCGTTAACTTATCTTTTTATTTCTCCGTGTCAAAATGCTTCCTGCTCGCTCTCCTCTCTCCGTGAAGCAGGAGAAGTCTCTCAGCGGTCACATCAACAACATGTCGCTGGACAAAGAAAACACGGTGAGAACAGAAAGACAAACAGAACGTTGGTGTTCCATGTTTAACCGTTAAAACCGTTAAAACGTTCAGTTTAAAGTTACTGTGTTGTTCGGTTGAACCTCACGGCAGCCATTTTGTGCCCGGCTCAGTCTGACTGAGCTGAATTTAATGTGTGTTTCAGTCTGAAGCGATCAAATAAAACGTATTAATTAATAATAAAAGTGTGTTATTGTTAACTGAGGATTTGTTCTCGTTTCTCTTTCAGCCACCGAGCCTGAACACGACCCGCATCTTGGCGTCTAAAACCGCGCGAAACATCTTCTCCGATGCTGCGGTGAGTTCAGATCTGCTGAAAGATTCAAAGTGTTTTCATCTCATTTAACAGACAGATTCTCTGCGTTCACATCATCACAGTCTATGTTTATTAGTTTGGGTTGTTTGTTGGGCTCATGTGGCGCCTAAAGGGGCCATTCTGGCGCCAAAATGGAGGATCAGCTGCTGCTGTTAATGTTCGCCTACTACTGCTTTTATTTATTAGGTATTAATGATATTTAATATTTCAGATTAGTGTCTAAATGTTGATGAATTCTGGATTATTTTTTTTTATTTCTCCCACAAATGTGTGCAGATTTTTTCACTGCTAGCAGCCATAATTAGACCATTAAAATATAAATATATAATATTGATTTAATACTCAGATTATTTTCAGTTTCCCTTCAAACTGTTTGTTTTGTTTGAATATTCAGAAATATTGAAAGATGTTCAGTTTCTATGATAATGATATAAATTATAATATCAAACACAGGAAACAGTTGAAGATAATTTGTTATTACATGTTGCAACTGGTAAAGGTGGAGCTACTTTTAATGATTTTTTAAAATTATTTTTAGACTATAATTTTACACTCATTAATGCACATTTTTGCACATTTGTAGATTATAATTAACAGTATTTAATGCACATTTTTAGATTATAATTTACAGTATTTAATGCACATTTTTAGATTATAATTTACAGTCTATCTATCTAGTGTGTGCAGTACTCCTAAATGTTGATGAATTCTGGATTATTTATTATATCTCCCACAAATGTGTGCAGACTTTTTCACTACTAGCAGCCAAAATTAGACCATTATAAACTATAAATGTGCAGATTATTTTCAGTTTCCCAGAAACCAAGTTGAAGTCTTCAAATTGTTTGTATTTGAATATTCAGACATATTGAAAGATGTTCAGTTTCTATGATAATGATATAAGTTATAAATATCAAACACAGGCAACGGTTGAAGATAATTTTTCTCTCATTGAAACCGACGAAGACGTTAAAATGAAACCTGCTGCCGGCTCTGACTGCAGCATCAAACCTGTGAAGACCGACGAACTGTTAAACGGACACTAACGTGTGTTTCTTTTGTTTCGTCTCTCAGCCCAAAGCCGTGAAGAAGAGCAGCCGCGGTAAGGAAGAGGAGGAGCCGCTGCTGAAGGACAACCCTCGTCGCTTCGTCGTCTTCCCCATCCAGTACCACGACATCTGGCAGATGTACAAGAAGGCCGAGGCCTCGTTCTGGACCGCAGAGGAGGTAAACGTGGACCAGAGTCTGTCTGTAGTTCAGGATTAGTCTGTCTGTAGTTCAGGTTATCAGTCCGTCTGTAGTTCAGGTCATCGGTCCGTCTGTAGTTCAGGTCGTCTGTCTGTAGTTCAGGTCATCAGTCCGTCTGTAGTTCAGGTCATCAGACCGTCTGTAGTTCAGGTCATCAGTCCGTCTGTAGTTCAGGTCATCAGACCGTCTGTAGTTCAGGTCATCAGACCGTCTGTAGTTCAGGTCATCGGTCCGTCTGTAGTTCAGGTCATCAGTCTGTCTGTAGTTCAGGTCATCAGTCCGTCTGTAGTTCAGGTCATCAGTCCGTCTAGTTCAGGTCATCGGCCCGTCTGTAGTTCAGGTCATCAATCTGTAGTTCAGGTCATCAGTCCGTCTGTAGTTCAGGTCATCAGTCTGTCTGTAGTTCAGGTCATCAGTCTGTAGTTCAGGTCGTCAGTCTGTAGTTCAGGTCATCGGTCCGTCTGTAGTTCAGGTCATCAGTCCGTCTGTAGTTCAGGTCATCAGTCCGTCTGTAGTTCAGGTCATCAGTCCGTCTAGTTCAGGTCATCAGTCTGTCTGTAGTTCAGGTCATCGGCCCGTCTGTAGTTCAGGTCGTCAGTCTGTAGTTCAGGTCATCGGTCCGTCTGTAGTTCAGGTCATCAGTCCGTCTGTAGTTCAGGTCGTCGGTCTGTTTGTAGTTCAGGTCATCAGTCCGTCTGTAGTTCAGGTTATCAGTCCGTCTGTAGTTCAGGTCATCAGTCTGTCTGTAGTTCAGGTCATCGGTCCGTCTGTAGTTCAGGTCAGTTCTCCATCAGCACCAGAATCTCTTCATTAGTATCAGACAGGTCCGATCTGATGAAGTGGATCAGGTGTGCAGACGGAGCCTCCAGGTGTTGATGATGTCTTGTTAACCTGTCCCGTGTTTGTCCAGGTGGATCTGTCCTCAGACCTGCAGCACTGGGAGTCTCTGAAGGACGACGAGAGGTACTTCATCTCTCACGTGTTGGCGTTCTTCGCCGCCAGCGACGGCATCGTCAACGAGAACTTGGTGAGCGGTCATTTATTGTTTCCAGGGCAACGCCTTAAATGATGTAATGTCAGCTGACGAACACAAAGAGGTCAAACGACTGAAACGTCCTGATCTGAGATCAGTGATTATTGATTTATTATTGATTATTCTGATGTCAACACAGTTAATGTTGAACTGAATTTACAGGATGTTGATTAATCAGATCTGATGTATAAAGTAAAAGACGAAGTACAAATATGTAAATATAAAGTTGTTTTTCTTGTCCTCTGACTGTTTACTGCTGTTGAACTGAATATTGAAAATATTTTAGAGATGCAATTAATTATTTTTTTATTAATAATCTGTCATTTTCTCAATTAATCACACGTCTTTAAAACATCACAAAACAAAGGAAAAATCTGATCAACGCGACGCCTTTTTAACTGATTTTATTTATATTAAATTTTATTTTGAAAATAACTCACTGAACGATTCTCCGTGTGTCCACCAGGTGGAGCGCTTCTCACAGGAAGTGCAGGTGACGGAGGCAAGGTGTTTCTATGGTTTCCAGATCGCCATGGAGAACATCCACTCAGAGATGTACAGCCTCCTCATCAACACCTACATCAAGGAGCCCCAAGAGAGGTGAGCTGCTACTGGTCTGTACTGGACCCTGCTGGTCTGTACTGGACCCTGCTGGTCTGTACTGGACCCTGCTGGTCTGTACTGGTGTCTGATGGTCTGTACTGGTATCTGCTGGTCTGTACTGGTGTCTGCTGGTCTGTACTGGACCCTGTTGGTCTGTACTGGACCCTGCTGGTCTGTACTGGTGTCTGACGGTGCGTTCAATGACCCACAGAGAATACCTGTTCAACGCCATCGAGACGATGCCGTGTGTGAAGAAGAAGGCCGACTGGGCGATCAACTGGATCGGCAACAAGAGCGCAAACTACGGTAAACCTGCTCGCCGTGACGCCACGCGTTGTTCCTGTTCCTGGTGCTGATCAGGTCTGATATTGATCCGGTATCAGGTATTGATCCTAACTCTGTGGTTCCTCCAGGAGAGCGTGTGGTGGCCTTTGCCGCCGTGGAGGGAATCTTCTTCTCTGGTTCCTTCGCCGCCATCTTCTGGCTGAAGAAGAGAGGCCTGATGCCCGGCCTGACCTTCTCCAACGAGCTCATCAGCAGAGACGAGGTGATTATTGATTACTGATCACCAATAATATCAATATTAAGCTTCATTATTGATTATAGATCTGGTTTGTGTTACTGGTTTCACTGTGTGTGTCCTCACTGGTTTGTGTTACTGGTTTCACTGTGTGTGTCCTGACTGGTTTGTGTTACTGGTTTCAGGGTCTTCACTGTGACTTCGCCTGTCTGATGTTCAAACACCTGGTGAACAAACCGTCGGAAGAAACCGTCTCCAAGATCATCAAGAACGCCGTGCAGATCGAGCAGGTCGGTCGACACAGACGGATCCTCGTCGTTTTGTTCTGGTTTCTCCCCTTCAGTCAGTTGCTGGTTTAACTGGTCTCACTGGTGGTTTGTTTTAATGGTGTGTTCCTGGTTTGATTGACAGGAGTTCCTGACGGAGTCTCTGCCGGTGAAGCTGATCGGGATGAACTGTGATCTGATGAAGCAGTACATCGAGTTCGTAGCCGACAGACTGATGCTGGAGCTCGGCTTCACAAAGGTAAACACATCCCAACAAAACCACAGCTCCCAGTAGGGGACCGGGTTCAGGTCTAGAGAGGAGGTTCAGGTCTGTGATGATGAGACGCGCAGGGGTACTGACCTCAGCCAATGATGGGGGCTGACTGCTGCTGCAGACGTTCTGATTGGAGGACGAGTGGTTCTCTGACAGAACGACAGCAGCAGGATACAGACGCCGTCTGAACAGACCGCCGCCTCAAACACTGAACTCTGAATGAAGAGTTCCTCTCTGACAGAACACATGTTGACATGTTCCTCTTTAACAGCAGAACTAACTGACCTGGGATCTGTGTTGTGTCTCTGCAGATCTACCGCGTGGAGAACCCCTTCGACTTCATGGAGAACATCTCTCTGGAGGGAAAGACCAACTTCTTTGAGAAGCGCGTGGGCGAGTACCAGAGGATGGGCGTGATGTCCGGCACCACGGACAACACCTTCAGGCTGGACGCCGACTTCTGAGGACAGAGGTGGAGCGAGCCACCGATTTCAAAAGGTTCTCATTGGACGAGTGGAAACACTCACAGCTACATGTACAGAACTCGTGTTTTTATCTCAGGATGACGGCTGCTCAGCTGACCGATGGTTGAAATACTAAATGAGCTTTTCAGCCAATCGGAGCACAGACGGTGGAGGCACTGCAGCCCAGGGATCGGCCCACTTACCAGGTTTATTATCTATAAAACAGATTTAAACTCAGCAGGTAACCTGGTGGAACTCGGATCAGAACCCTGTTTTTTATATTTTTTATCTATATACAGTGTATAGTTTTTTTTATTGTTTTTTTTATTTTTTTTTATTAGACTGTTTTTAAATGGACCTAATGTGTTTTAGTTTGTTTTAGTTTGTACAGTTTTGTAATAAAGTCAAATCTAACTATGTAAAAGCCTCAATTCAGTTCATTACTTCATGTCTACTTTAAAGTTTGGTTTAAACACAGCTGGGAAGGTTAAAGGAGATTTTACTAGTCTTTTCATATTTAAAGTATTTTGCTTAGTGTGCTTCTTCACTTTCTTCAGGAACCAGCTGAGCAATAGTCCGACATGCAACACGACATAAAACCACAACTTATTTATATATTTGGATTAACTCCACCTTAAAGAAGAGTTCCTCATTCAGCTGTGTGGGGAGGCTCTGGTTTGAGAAAGGCCCGACATGTTGAAGGGTCCTTGGATTATATTCCAAATAGATGAAATGTTTATATAATTTAGTCCAATTTACTTTTAAAGTTGGTGTAATCTGATAAATGAATATTTATCTGATTATTCTGAGTCGGTTGTAGGTCAATCATTGTCGAATAATCTGCCAATTATTCTCTCAAAAGATTTGTCTATAAAATGGTATTTTATATATTTTTTTTAAAAGTCCACAACGTCTCCAAGCTGACGTCTTCAAATGTTTGTTTTGTCTGACGAACAGTTTAAAAAGTATTAATTTTACAATCAAAGAAAACCAGCAAATACTCACATTGAAGAGGCTGGAAACAAGACTTTGACATTTAAAAAGAAAAAACCTACTACATAAAACACTGAAGGGCAAACAACCATATACCCTTATTTTACTGGCTAGAGCTGGGAAAAAAGGTTTATTTGAATTTCTTTAATATAAAACGTAGACATAATAATGATAAAATGTATATTCCTGCTGTGGTCAATAAAACCAAGCCAAACATGTTCCCACTGGAGAGAGAACATGACTGATTCTGGATTTCATAATGATGCATTAAAAATAAAATTATTCCAATAAAAGTTAACATAAGGAAGCAATACCACGTCTTGTGGTTTGTTTCTGTAAAATATAGAAAAATATTATTTTTCATGTTTGTGCCTGCTGTCCAACATGGAGAGAATCACTAGAAATTCCATTAAAACATTTTTGAAAAGCATCATTATTTCAGAGGGAATGGCTAAACAGGAATATTCTTTAGTAATGGTTATAAGTTATTTATTTATTGTCATATTAATACAATTACAGAGAAGCAGCTGTTGGCAGTGAAAACCTTAGATTTCAGGCTCCCTCCAACAATACTCATTAATTATGTATCAAAAGAAAATCATGCAGGTAAAAACACAAAGTATAAATAAAATAGTGCAGAAGTTAAAATGTAGAGATAAAATAATATATGTGGTAGACAGGAGAACAGTAATACAAATAAACTAGAATGTAAACATTAAATTTAACATCTATTTATTAATACTTAAAGCATTCACCACTGTAAAAGTGTAAACAAGTAAATTTAATTGTGGGAATGCTGATTAAACTTCATGCTCCAATCAGGACTCTCAAATTTTTGATTCGGTTCAATCAAAGTGGCTTTATAGGCATGAAAGTTTCTAAAAACAATGTTTCCAACGCATCAAAATACAGAACACATATACACAATAATAATAATATGAATATGAATTTACACAACCTTACAATAATTATATATATATTGTAAATGTTTGTGTGTGTTGACCCCCTTTTCCTTTTTTGAGTCCTTTTTTCCACCCAAATACTTTCTGTCAAACGAAGTACAGTTTTAAAGGTTTGTTCCACACAAATACTATTAGTCCAAGTACTTATAATTCCAAAAGTTTATACTACTTTCTGTGTAACGAGCTAATTAATTTCATCTTCCACCTTTGACAGTATTACAGTTTCAGCTTTTCTAGCATTGTATTTAACTCTTAGCTTTTTGGGGGGAATAATAAAGTTCAACTCAGCCAGTTTTACAATTAAGTTTTCTTTTCTGTATTTTCAGCAATGCTTTGCAATTAATTTCAGCTTAATTTATTTAATTGTACCTGATTATAATGACAATAAAGATCATTATATTCTATGTAATGTTAATTTGAAACCACATATTTTTTTAAACAAATATTCCAAACACATTTAGGACATTTTATTTAATAAAATGTGTTTTAAAAGTGGGTTAATCTAGTAAATGAAGTCAGGTGGTTGTTACTGAATCATTATCAGAATCATAAGACTTGAGTTGACCAAACCTCTGGAGGCTGTAAAGGAGCGGACACCTACGTCATCAGGCCGGAACTAAATCTGTATCTAATATTTAATCTAATATTTTTATTTTATTTTTAAAGATACTGATTTTAAAACATATTTGACCATGATTGAAAACCTAAAACTCAAAAATTCAAAATTGACCAAAACTATTAAATTGTTTAGACATTTCAAATTTATTCCAATTGTTTAGCAGACCCCCAAATGTTTTTTTGTTTCTTTATTTGGTTTTTATTTGGTTTTGTTTTTATTCCTCTTTTTCCTTTCTTTACAGTTTATTTGTTGTACAATTTACAATTTATTTTTATATTATTTTTATACTGTAAGATATGTTTGCAGAACTGTAATGAAACATCTGAACATGTGATTATATTGTATTGAACTTTTGAAATAATTAATAATTATTAATAATAATAATAATAATAATAATAATAAAATTTAATGTAATTAAAAAAAACAACACTTAAACAGTAAAATTAACTTTTTTTACATTTAACTTTATTTTTTTAGATTAAAGGAAAACTTTTTAAACGTTTTTTTCTAACGGTTCTTCACCGGAAGTCGGTGCGTCTCATCCGGGTAACCAACGTACGTGATGACGTCAAATACGGAAGTAAACAAAAGTTCAAAGTAGCTTCACGTCGCAGGTTCGCAGCGCTTCTGCTACAAACATGTCGGTTTCTAACCCGAGACAGACGTTTTTAAACCCGGTAAGATGCCTTCTGTGTTCCTCCCGTGTTCCTCCCGTGTTAAACTATCTTTCTATACTCAATTTAATTCTACTCATTTCCGTTAAATTGACTTATTATCGAGAATTTCATCGGTTAGCAGGCTAAGTTAGCATTTAAGCTAAGCGCTAAATTTACATTTGTTTGTATCAGCTGCGCAAATTAATGAGTTTTTAACGTGGAAATATCTTGTTTAACATGTAGGTATGTGCATTTATCTCACATTGTAGTATTCCTGGTTAATTCGGCTTATATCTCATCCTTTTAAATAACTTAATGTCAGTAAAACGTGCTGCTGAACGCTTTGTTTCGCTTCCACAGGGTATATTACACTGTGTTTAATTACCTCATGAAATATACTTTCGGTTCTAGTTGGGTGTGTTTCATTTACGCCGAATTAAAAAGTGCTTCTTTATAGTTTGTTTAGCGACTTAGGTTAATTCATTTTGCTCATTAGTTTTTGCAGACACGCGATGAAATATTTAAAGTTCATAATTTCTAAAGGAGTTTGGTATTAATAAAAGAAACTCCATTAGGAGTTAATGAATGAATGAATGAATGAATATTTAATGTGACACTGTCTTGTATAACATGTCTTAAATACTAACCCTCAATTTTGTAGTATTCCTGGTGAATTCGGCATTTATGTCATCCTTTAAAATAATTTAATTTCAGTATTTGCAGCTGAAAGCTTTGTTTCAGACTGCCCGCTTCCCCCGAGTGTATTACACTGTGTTCACTTACGCCTCATATAATATACTTTTAATCTTAGTTGGGTGCGTTTCATTTACGCCGAATTAAAAAGTGCTTCTTTGTAGTTCTTGTATCGACTTAGGTTAATTAATTTTGCTCTTTAGTTTTTGCAGACACGCGATTAAATATTTAAAGTTCATAATTTCTAAAGGAGTTTGGTTTCAATAAAAAAGAAAGCACGTTTTGTAGACTGCTTTCTGTCGTAGCCCGGTCGGTTTTTTTCCCCTGCTATTGAAATGTAGAGACCATAACTACAACAACTTTGACTTTAGATAAAAAATTAATAGAATCTTAATCTGTTGTCTGATTATAGAACGTTTTACTGGTCTTAAAAAGTCATTTACTTAAGTTAAAGCTGCAGTGTTACCACAGTAGAAATATTCCATTACAAGTAAAAGTCCAGCATTCATGCTTTTACTATAATGCTAAATGTGTGAGTAAAAAAATATAAATAGTCATTGTGAAGAATGGCCCTTTTTAGATTGTTGAATCGGTATTTTAATGATCTTTTCTCGTGTTTTTATTGTAAAATTTAAAGAATAATTCCTAAGTAATCGACAGACTCCTCTCAGATGGAAAATAGTGTATCTTAAATCTGCAAACTAACTATAGTAAGTAAAAAGAAGAATATTTACCTCTGAAATGTAGCAGATTATTTTCATTATCAATTAATCTGCAGATTATTTTCCCAATTAACAACACTTTATAAATAATGTATTTCTCCTGAACCCCCTTGGTTCTTGTCAGATGATTCCATATGCTTAGTTTCATATAATGAATATTACTGACTTTAACTTACTTTACTTTGTTTTTCCCCCCCAAGACGATCCCCTTCGCTGGGACGATCCTGGGCGGTTTGCTGCCGGGTGAGATGGTTCTCATTCAGGGTTCAGTGCCGTCTGATGCTGACAGGTGAGGACTCGCAATACAAAATACAGACATTTTTTTTGTACTTTTTAGCCTCAGCCAGGTTAAAGACTCACCTGTCGTCCCTTTGTTGCAGGTTCCAGGTCGACTTCACGTGTGGCAGCAGCGTGAAGCCGAGGGCCGACGTGGCGTTTCACTTCAACCCGAGGTTCAAGAAGTCGCCGTGTATCGTCTGCAACTCGCTGCAGAAGGAGCGCTGGGGCCGAGAGGAGATCCTGTACGTGAAGCCCTTCACTGTCGGGGAGACGTTCGAGCTCATCTTCCTCATCTTGAAAGACACGTTTAAGGTGAGGTTCCTCACACATTACATCACATAAAACATGAAGACTTTTTTATATGTTCATCAAGTCAGAGTTCAGCAGAATGTAACAAAAACTTTACTTAGGTACAATTTTGAGGTACTTGAAATTTGCTTCCATTTTTTGCTACTTTATACTTCTACTCCACTACATCAGAGGTAAATATTGTACAGCTTTAGCTACTAGATACTTTTTACTTATAAAAACACATTATGTGCTCATATTATATGACGCAGTACTAATCTACCCAGTAGTATACAAGGTATCTCAAATTGTCTCCACATTGATGTACTACAACTACAGCTGTCAATCAATTAAAATATTTAATCGCAAATTATTCACACATATTTTATCTGTTCAAAATGTACCTTTAAAGGGAGATTTGTCAAGTATTTAATCCTCTTATCAACATGGGAGTGGACAAATACGCTGCTTTATGCAAATGTATGTATATATTTATTATTGGAAATCAATTAACAACACAAAACAATGACAGATATTGTCCAGAAACCTTCACAGGTACTGCATTTAGCATAAAACAATATGCTCAAATCATAACATGGCAAACTGCAGCCCAACAGGCAACAACAGCTGTCAGTGTGTCAGTGTGCTGACTTGACTATGACTTGCCCCAAAGTGCATGTGATTATCATAAAGTGGGCATGTCTGTAAAGGGGAGACTTGTGGGTACCCATAGAACACATTTACATTCACATATCTGGAGGTCAGAGGTCAAGGGACCCCTTTGAAAATGGACATGACAGTTTTTGTTCGCCAAAATTTAGCGCAGGTTTGGAGCGTTATTTAACCTCCTTCCTGACAAGCTAGTATGACATGGTTGGTACCGATGGATTCTTTAGGTTTTCTAGTTTCATATGATACCAGTATCTTCACTCTAGCTTTAAAACTGAGCCCGCTACAACCTAAAAATCACAAACTCCGTCAATGCGTTAAAGAAATTTGTGGCATTAAAACCAGTTTGTGTTAATGCGTTTTTATCACGTTAACTTTAACAGCCCTAGTTACTAGATACTTTTTACTTATAAAAACACATGATGTGCTCATATATTATGATGCAGTACTAATCTACCCAGTAGTATACAAAGTATCTCCACATTGATAAACTACATTATTAACTCATTAGTATTTAAAAACAGAATAACATAAGATTCTATAACAATATAACACTATGAAAGGAGCCATTCTGCCTGATGAGTACTTTTACTTTTGATACTTTAGGGACATTTTGCTGGTAATACTTCTATACTTTTACTTCGGAGTATTTTTAGACTGTGGTACTGCTACTTTTACTTGAGTAAAGTGTCGTCTTGCTGCAGGTGGCGGTGAACGGAGGTCACGTGTTGGAGTATAAACACAGAGTGGAGCTGGAGCGAGTCGACACCCTGACCATATCTGGAAAGGTCATAGTTGAAGCTGTCGGTATCCTCCCGAGCAACGTGAGTCCTTTTTAAAAGCAAACTTTGTGGTTATTTTCTTCATGTGATAAAACTTGTGATGAAGATGAAAGAGATGTTGTGTTGTTGTTGTTGTTTTTAGAGCGAAGTTTCTTCTGCAGCCAGTCTGACCAATCAGCAACAACCAGAGACGAATCAGAAACGTCATCAGACAGTTAGTTTGTTCTTACATTCAAGTTTCACACTTTCTGCCATCAGAGCTGAATCAATCAGTCAATAAACAGAAAATTGATCATTGACATTATTAGTCAATATTTCACAAATAAAAACACCAAACATGTGGAGGTCACCGCCTCTTAAATGGGAGGATTTGTTTACTTTAATTTCATATGATTTTGACAGTCAGTTTGTTGTAATATTTCACACATTTTTAAAACCTCAAATTGTCGCCAGGTGTTATTTGTACATACTGCTGAGTGTTATCAGCATAAAAATGAAAATGCATATTATATTTATATTACATTTTCCACAAGGAGAATCATGTAAACAGGAAACAAAAGAGGACCTAAAATAGAGCCCACAGGGGGACATTTGGGCGTTACAGTTGCTCTTGTTTAAACATAAAGAAATGTAAGAAGATGGAAATAAAAGTATGCAACATGTAAATTATGTACATAATGCTACAATATAAACACAATATATGTAAAGAAATATAAGTACTAAAAATACTAAAATTATATTATATGAATTATGTACAAATATTGCATTAAGATGTGCAGTAGAGAATTTAGTATTTTCAACAGAGAATATTAGAGTAGTATTACAGATTTTTATATATTTTTTTATTTTGTTTTTAATGAATTTTAATTATTGTTTTGTTTGTTCATGTTACAGCCAATAATCTCCTCTTCAGGCGACTTGGTGAGTTTTACTGTTGCGTGATGGCTGGTTATGGAAGCCCACAGGGGACTTTATCAAAAATGATAATGTAAACTTGAGTATGTAATTCCACATTTGAAGTACTGATAGTGAAGCATGTCTTCAGTTTTAGGGATACTCATGTTTTCAGATCAGTTGATGAAGGAATGAAAACATGTTCTTTCTTCTGACTGTCTTTAACTCTTTAGTTATTGTCCTTATTCAGCTGATCTGAGACCTGCTTGTTGTCTTGTTTTTCCAGAGTGTTCCCTTCAGAGGTGAGCTGGTTAAAGGACTGAGTGTTGGACGCAGCATCACTGTTAAAGGAGAAACCAATCACAACGCACAGAGGTAAACATATTTTAACATGATAAGAATCAAACATTTGAATATTTCTGTGTTCGGAACCAGAATCAGGTGTTTCTCTGCTGTAATTTCGACATGTTTTCATCATTTTCTGTGTTTCAGTTTCGGTGTGAACCTGCGAGTGTCCGGCAGCAGCGACATCGCTCTTCATCTGAACCCTCGTGTGAAGGAACAGGTCTTCGTCAGAAACTCCTTCCGGTCTGAGTGCTGGGGCTCCGAGGAGAGACAGCTGGCCTCCTCCTTCCCCTTCAGTACGGGACAATACTTTGAGGTACACATCACCAGACAACCATCTACACTTTTAACGTTTTGTTTCTATTTTCAACTTCTTCACCATGATGCAGCGCTTCCTGTCTCTTCTGTCTCTTCTGTCGTCATGATCAGACAGGAAACTGATCATTTGTTCTAATAGAAACAAAACACAGAAACTAAATATTTCTGTTTTGTTTCTATTATATATACTGTGTATATATATATTAATATATATATATATTTATATATATTTATATATATATATTTATATATATATATATATATATATATATATTTATATTTATATTTATATATATATATATATATATATATATATATTTATATATATTTATATATATATATATATATTTATATATATATATTTATATATATATATATATATATATTTATATATATATATATATATTTATATATATATATATATATATATATATATAAAGTTATACCATATATATAACTACATTTTTTAAAAAACATTTTTTTTTCCTGTAAAGCACTTTGTAATCTTTGGTTTTCATTATTGCTATATGAATAAACATTCTAATAATCCTAATGACGGTGTGTTTCCTCTGCAGATGATCATCCATTGCGACTCCCAACAGTTCAGAGTTGCTGTCAACGGGCTCCACCAGCTGGACTACAAACACCGAGCCAGGGATCTGTGCCGCATCACCCAGCTGGAGGTGCTGGGTGACGTCACGCTGCTGGACGTCAAGATCCACTGAAAATCTGGAGCATCGCTGACTGTATTCAGGTTGTAAAACGTATATATTTATAAAAGTTCAATAATCACATCCTTTATAATCACAGAACAGTGTCAGTAATTAACGAACACGAAGGTCGAACAAACTGGTGTATTTGATCGTTTTGCAGGCTGTAAATTCTTTGAAAGTGTTATCAAGGATTTTGATCATTAACACGTCTTTAAATATTCAAACTTTAAAGCTATGGCGTAAAATCTTTTTTTATAACCGAAAATGTCTGAACAAAGCTACCATCCAGAAATATATCAACTGTTAACTGATGTAATGTTTGTGCTTCTTGTTCCTGTTGATGCACTTTGTGACCAGATCAAATAAACTAACCATGTGAACCTTTCATAGACCATGTGAAGTTCTTCTGTTGATCTCTCCAGTGTGGATACCCGCATACTTTTCTTCATAGATGCACATAAAGGTATGTCTGTATTTATGAAAGTATGTTTCTATGAAAGTCTGTATGTATGTATGAAGATATACTTTCATATGTACTTTCATACATACATACATACACACACACACCCATGAAAATGTGTATGTATGAATGAAAGTGTGTTTATGTTCAATATATATATTTGTCCAAAGAGGTTGAACGCTAAAGTTTGCGTGAATTTAATCGGGGATTCTGTGTAGTTTACGGAATAGTATGTCGAAATTTTTTGAAAAAAAAAGTCATAGTATAGTATGTCGAAATTTTTTAGAAAAAAAAAAAGTCATACTATTGTATGTCGAAATTTTTAGGAAAAAGAAGTCATACTATAGTATGTCGAAATTTCTTCCAAAAAAAAGGTCATACTATAATATGTTGAAATTTTTGGAAAAAAAAAAGTGATACTATAGTCTGTCGAAATTTCTTCCAAAAAAAAGTCATACTATAATATGTAATATAAAAAAACTCAGTTTAAATTTTCGTCAATTTTCATGAAAAGTCATACTATAGTATGACTTTTTTCATGAAAATGTCGAAATTTTAAACTGAGTTTTTTTTCCACCAAATGAATCGACAGACTATACTTTGCCTTTTTTCATTAAAATTTTCGACATTCTATACTGTGACATTTTTTTACGAATATTTTTAACATGACTTTTTTCATGAAAATTTTCGAAAATATTCGTAAAAAAATGTCATAGTATACAATGTCGAAAATTTTCATGAAAACAGGCATAGTATAGTCTGTTGATTCATTTGGTGGAAAAAAAACTCAGTTTAAATTTTCGTCAATTTTCATGAAAAGTCATACTATAGTATGACTTCATGAAAATTGACGAAAATTTAAATTGAGTTTTTTTTTCACCAAATGAATCGACAGACTATACTATGCCCTTTTTCATGAAAATTTTCGACATTCTATACTATGACATTTTTTTACGAATATTTTCGAAAATTTTCATGAAAAAAGTCATGTTGAAAATATTCGTAAAAAAATGTCATAGTATAGAATGTCGAAAATTTTAATGAAAAAAGGCATAGTATAGTCTGTCGATTCATTTGGTGGGAAAAAAACTCAGTTTAAAATTTCGTCAATTTTCAAAAAAGTCATACTATAGCATGACTTTTCATGAAAATTGACGAAAATTTAAACTGAGTTTTTTTTTCACCAAATGAATCGACAGACTATACTATGCCTGTTTTCATGAAAATTTTCGTCATTCTATACTATGACATTTTTTTACGAATATTTTCGAAAATGTTCATGAAAAAAGTCATGTTGAAAATATTCGTAAAAAAATGTCATAGTATAGAATGTCGAAAATTTTAATTAAAAAAGGCATAGTATAGTCTGTCGATTCATTTTGTGGAAAAAAAACTCAGTTTAAAATTTCGTCAATTTTCAAAAAAGTCATACTATAGCATGACTTTTCATGAAAATTGACGAAAATTTAAACTGAGTTTTTTTTCCACCAAATGAATCGACAGACTATACTATGCCTGTTTTCATGAAAATGTTCGACATTCTATACTATGACATTTTTTTACGAATATTTTCGAAAATTTTCATGAAAAAAGTCATGTTGAAAATATTCGTAAAAAAATGTCATAGTATAGAATGTCGAACATTTTCATGAAAACAGGCATAGTATAGTCTGTCGATTCATTTGGTGGAAAAAAAACTCAGTTTAAAATTTCGTCAATTTTCAAAAAAGTCATACTATAGCATGACTTTTCATGAAAATTGACGAAAATTTAAACTGAGTTTTTTTTCCACCAAATGAATCGACAGACTACACTATGCCTGTTTTCATGAAACTGTTCGACATTCTATACTATGACATTTTTTTACGAATATTTTCATGAAAAAAGTCATGTCAAAAATATTCGTAAAAAAATGTCATAGTATAGAATGTCGAAAATTTTAATGAAAAAGGCATAGTATAGTCTGTCGATTCATTTGGTGGAAAAAAAACTCAGTTTAAAATTTCGTCAATTTTCAAAAAAGTCATACTATAGCATGACTTTTCATGAAAATTGACGAAAATTTAAACTGAGTTTTTTTTCCACCAAATGAATCGACAGACTATACTATGCCTGTTTTCATGAAAATTTTCGACATTCTATACTATGACATTTTTTTACGAATATTTTCATGAAAAAAGTCATGTCAAAAATATTCGTAAAAAAATGTCATAGTATAGAATGTCGAAAATTTTAATGAAAAAGGCATAGTATAGTCTGTCGATTCATTTGGTGGAAAAAAAACTCAGTTTAAAATTTCGTCAATTTTCAAAAAAGTCATACTATAGCATGACTTTTCATGAAAATTGACGAAAATTTAAACTGAGTTTTTTTTCCACCAAATGAATCGACAGACTATACTATGCCTGTTTTCATGAAAATGTTCGACATTCTATACTATGACATTTTTTTACGGATATTTTCATGAAAAAAGTCATGTCAAAAATATTCGTAAAAAAATGTCATAGTATAGAATGTCGAAAATTTTAATGAAAAAGGGCATAGTATAGTCTGTCTATTCATTTGGTGGAAAAAAAACTCAGTTTAAAATTTCGTCAATTTTCAAAAAAGTCATACTATAGCATGACTTCATGAAAATTGACGAAAATTTAAACTGAGTTTTTTTTTCACCAAATGAATCGACAGACTATACTATGCCTGTTTTCATTAAAATTTTCGACATTCTATATACTATGACATTTTTTTACGAATATTTTCGACATGACTTTGTTCATGAAAATTTTCGAAAATATTCGTAAAAAAATGTCATAGTATAGAATGTCGAAAATTTTAATTAAAAAAGGCATAGTATAGTCTGTCGATTCATTTGGTGGGAAAAAAACTCAGTTTAAAATTTCGTCAATTTTCAAAAAAGTCATACTATAGCATGACTTTTCATGAAAATTGACGAAAATTTAAACTGAGTTTTTTTACCACCAAATGAATCGACAGACTATACTAAGCCTGTTTTCATGAAAATGTTCGACATTCTATACTATGACATTTTTTTACGAATATTTTCATGAAAAAAGTCATGTCAAAAATATTCGTAAAAAAATGTCATAGTATAGAATGTCGAAAATTTTAATGAAAAAGGCATAGTATAGTCTGTCGATTCATTTGGTGGAAAAAAAACTCAGTTTAAAATTTCGTCAATTTTCAAAAAAGTCATACTATAGCATGACTTTCATGAAAATTGACGAAAATTTAAACTGAGTTTTTTTTACACCAAATGAATCGACAGACTATACTATGCCTGTTTTCATGAAAATTTTCGACATTCTATACTATGACATTTTTTTACGAATATTTTCGAAAATTTTCATGAAAAAAGTCATGTTGAAAATATTCGTAAAAAAATGTCATAGTATAGAATGTCGAAAATTTTAATGAAAAAAGGCATAGTATAGTCTGTCGATTCATTTGGTGGAAAAAAAACTCAGTTTAAAATTTCGTCAATTTTCAAAAAAGTCATACTATAGCATGACTTTTCATGAAAATTGACGAAAATTTAAACTGAGTTTTTTTTGCACCAAATGAATCGACAGACTATACTATGCCTGTTTTCATTAAAATTTTCGACATTCTATACTATGACATTTTTTTACGAATATTTTCGAAAATTTTCATGAAAAAAGTCATGTTGAAAATATTCGTAAAAAAATGTCATAGTATAGAATGTCGAAAATTTTAATGAAAAAAGGCATAGTATAGTCTGTCGATTCATTTGGTGGAAAAAAAACTCAGTTTAAAATTTCGTCAATTTTCAAAAAAGTCATACTATAGCATGACTTTTCATGAAAATTGACGAAAATTTAAACTGAGTTTTTTTTCACCAAATGAATCGACAGACTATACTATGCCTGTTTTCATGAAAATTTTCGACATTCTATACTATGACATTTTTTTACGAATATTTTCGAAAATTTTCATGAAAAAAGTCATGTTGAAAATATTCGTAAAAAAATGTCATAGTATAGAATGTCGAAAATTTTAATGAAAAAAGGCATAGTATAGTCTGTCGATTCATTTGGTGGGAAAAAAACTCAGTTTAAAATTTCGTCAATTTTCAAAAAAGTCATACTATAGCATGACTTTTCATGAAAATTGACGAAAATTTAAACTGAGTTTTTTTTTCACCAAATGAATCGACAGACTATACTATGCCTGTTTTCATGAAAATTTTCGACATTCTATACTATGACATTTTTTTACGAATATTTTCGAAAATTTTCATGAAAAAAGTCATGTTGAAAATATTCGTAAAAAAATGTCATAGTATAGAATGTCGAAAATTTTAATGAAAAAAGGCATAGTATAGTCTGTCGATTCATTTGGTGGAAAAAAAACTCAGTTTAAAATTTCGTCAATTTTCAAAAAAGTCATACTATAGCATGACTTTTCATGAAAATTGACGAAAATTTAAACTGAGTTTTTTTTTCACCAAATGAATCGACAGACTATACTATGCCTGTTTTCATGAAAATTTTCGACATTCTATACTATGACATTTTTTTACGAATATTTTCGAAATTTCATGAAAAAAGTCATGTCAAAAATATTCGTAAAAAAATGTCATAGTATAGAATGTCGAAAATTTTAATGAAAAAGGCATAGTATAGTCTGTCGATTCATTTGGTGGAAAAAAAACTCAGTTTAAAATTTCGTCAATTTTCAAAAAGTCATACTATAGCATGACTTTCATGAAAATTGACGAAAATTTAAACTGAGTTTTTTTTCACCAAATGAATCGACAGACTATACTATGCCTGTTTTCATGAAAATTTTCGACATTCTATACTATGACATTTTTTTACGAATATTTTCGAAAATTTTCATGAAAAAAGTCATGTTGAAAATATTCGTAAAAAAATGTCATAGTATAGAATGTCGAAAATTTTAATGAAAAAAGGCATAGTATAGTCTGTCGATTCATTTGGTGGAAAAAAAACTCAGTTTAAAATTTCGTCAATTTTCAAAAAAGTCATACTATAGCATGACTTTTCATGAAAATTGACGAAAATTTAAACTGAGTTTTTTTTCCACCAAATGAATCGACAGACTATACTATGCCTGTTTTCATGAAAATTTTCGACATTCTATACTATGACATTTTTTTACGAATATTTTCGAAAATTTTCATGAAAAAAGTCATGTCGAAAATATTCGTAAAAAAATGTCATAGTATAGAATGTCGAAAATTTTAATGAAAAAAGGCATAGTATAGTCTGTCGATTCATTTGGTGGAAAAAAAACTCAGTTTAAAATTTCGTCAATTTTCAAAAAAGTCATACTATAGCATGACTTTTCATGAAAATTGACGAAAATTTAAACTGAGTTTTTTTTCCACCAAATGAATCGACAGACTATACTATGCCTGTTTTCATGAAAATTTTCGACATTCTATACTATGACATTTTTTTACGAATATTTTCGAAAATTTTCATGAAAAAAGTCATGTTGAAAATATTCGTAAAAAAATGTCATAGTATAGAATGTCGAAAATTTTAATGAAAAAAGGCATAGTATAGTCTGTCGATTCATTTGGTGGGGAAAAAACTCAGTTTAAAATTTTGTCAATTTTCAAAAAAGTCATACTATAGCATGACTTTTCATGAAAATTGACGAAAATTTAAACTGAGTTTTTTTTTCACCAAATGAATCGACAGACTATAATATGCCTGTTTTCATGAAAATTTTCGACATTCTATACTATGACATTATTTTTTACGAATATTTTCGAAAATTTTCATGAAAAAAGTCATGTTGAAAATATTCGTAAAAAAATGTCATAGTATAGAATGTCGAAAATTTTAATGAAAAAAGGCATAGTATAGTCTGTCGATTCATTTGGTGGGGAAAAAACTCAGTTTAAAATTTTGTCAATTTTCAAAAAAGTCATACTATAGCATGACTTTTCATGAAAATTGACGAAAATTTAAACTGAGTTTTTTTTTCACCAAATGAATCGACAGACTATACTATGCCTGTTTTCATGAAAATTTTCGCCATTCTATACTATGACATTTTTTTACGAATATTTTCGAAAATTTTCATGAAAAAAGTCATGTTGAAAATATTCGTAAAAAAATGTCATAGTATAGAATGTCGAAAATTTTAATGAAAAAAGGCATAGTATAGTCTGTCGATTCATTTGGTGGAAAAAAACTCAGTTTAAAATTTCGTCAATTTTCAAAAAAGTCATACTATAGCATGACTTTTCATGAAAATTGACGAAAATTTAAACTGAGTTTTTTTTCCACCAAATGAATCGACAGACTATACTATGCCTGTTTTCATGAAAATTTTCGACATTCTATACTATGACATTTTTTTACGAATATTTTCGAAAATGTTCATGAAAAAAGTCATGTTGAAAATATTCGTAAAAAAATGTCATAGTATAGAATGTCGAAAATTTTAATGAAAAAAGGCATAGTATAGTCTGTCGATTCATTTGGTGGAAAAAAAACTCAGTTTAAAATTTCGTCAATTTTCAAAAAAGTCATACTATAGCATGACTTTTCATGAAAATTGACGAAAATTTAAACTGAGTTTTTTTTTCACCAAATGAATCGACAGACTATACTATGCCTGTTTTCATGAAAATTTTCGACATTCTATACTATGACATTTTTTTACGAATTAATTTTCATGAAAAAAGTCATGTCAAAAATATTCGTAAAAAAATGTCATAGTATAGAATGTCGAAAATTTTAATGAAAAAGGCATAGTATAGTCTGTCGATTCATTTGGTGGAAAAAAAACTCAGTTTAAAATTTCGTCAATTTTCAAAAAGTCATACTATAGCATGACTTTCATGAAAATTGACGAAAATTTAAACTGAGTTTTTTTTTCACCAAATGAATCGACAGACTATACTATGCCTGTTTTCATGAAAATTTTCGACATTCTATACTATGACATTTTTTTACGAATATTTTCGAAAATTTTCATGAAAAAAGTCATGTTGAAAATATTCGTAAAAAAATGTCATAGTATAGAATGTCGAAAATTTTAATGAAAAAAGGCATAGTATAGTCTGTCGATTCATTTGGTGGAAAAAAAACTCAGTTTAAAATTTCGTCAATTTTCAAAAAAGTCATACTATAGCATGACTTTTCATGAAAATTGACGAAAATTTAAACTGAGTTTTTTTTCCACCAAATGAATCGACAGACTATACTATGCCTGTTTTCATGAAAATTTTCGACATTCTATACTATGACATTTTTTTACGAATATTTTCATGAAAAAAGTCATGTCGAAAATATTCGTAAAAAAATGTCATAGTATAGAATGTCGAAAATTTTAATGAAAAAAGGCATAGTATAGTCTGTCGATTCATTTGGTGGAAAAAAAACTCAGTTTAAAATTTCGTCAATTTTCAAAAAAGTCATACTATAGCATGACTTTTCATGAAAATTGACGAAAATTTAAACTGAGTTTTTTTTCACCAAATGAATCGACAGACTATACTATGCCTGTTTTCATGAAAATTTTCGACATTCTATACTATGACATTTTTTTACGAATATTTTCGAAAATTTTCATGAAAAAAGTCATGTCGAAAATATTCGTAAAAAAATGTCATAGTATAGAATGTCGAAAATTTTAATGAAAAAAGGCATAGTATAGTCTGTCGATTCATTTGGTGGAAAAAAACTCAGTTTAAAATTTCGTCAATTTTCAAAAAAGTCATACTATAGCATGACTTTTCATGAAAATTGACGAAAATTTAAACTGAGTTTTTTTTCACCAAATGAATCGACAGACTATACTATGCCTGTTTTCATGAAAATTTTCGACATTCTATACTATGACATTTTTTTACGAATATTTTCGAAAATTTTCATGAAAAAAGTCATGTTGAAAATATTCGTAAAAAAATGTCATAGTATAGAATGTCGAAAATTTTAATGAAAAAAGGCATAGTATAGTCTGTCGATTCATTTGGTGGAAAAAAAACTCAGTTTAAAATTTCGTCAATTTTCAAAAAAGTCATACTATAGCATGACTTTTCATGAAAATTGACGAAAATTTAAACTGAGTTTTTTTTTCCACCAAATGAATCGACAGACTATACTATGCCTGTTTTCATGAAAATTTTCGACATTCTATACTATGACATTTTTTTACGAATATTTTCGAAAATTTTCATGAAAAAAGTCATGTTGAAAATATTCGTAAAAAAATGTCATAGTATAGAATGTCGAAAATTTTAATGAAAAAAGGCATAGTATAGTCTGTCGATTCATTTGGTGGAAAAAAAACTCAGTTTAAAATTTCGTCAATTTTCAAAAAAGTCATACTATAGCATGACTTTTCATGAAAATTGACGAAAATTTAAACTGAGTTTTTTTTCCACCAAATGAATCGACAGACTATACTATGCCTGTTTTCATGAAAATTTTCGACATTCTATACTATGACATTTTTTTACGAATATTTTCGAAATTTCATGAAAAAAGTCATGTCAAAAATATTCGTAAAAAAATGTCATAGTATAGAATGTCGAAAATTTTAATGAAAAAGGCATAGTATAGTCTGTCGATTCATTTGGTGGAAAAAAAACTCAGTTTAAAATTTCGTCAATTTTCAAAAAAGTCATACTATAGCATGACTTTCATGAAAATTGACGAAAATTTAAACTGAGTTTTTTTTCCACCAAATTAATCGACAGACTATACTATGCCTGTTTTCATGAAAATGTTCGACATTCTATACTATGACATTTTTTTACGAATATTCGAATTTTCATGAAAAAAGTCATGTCAAAAATATTCGTTAAAAAATGTCATAGTATAGAATGTCGAAAATTTTAATGAAAAAGGCATAGTATAGTCTGTCGATTCATTTGGTGGAAAAAAAACTCAGTTTAAAATTTCGTCAATTTTCAAAAAAGTCATACTATAGCATGACTTTCATGAAAATTGACGAAAATTTAAACTGAGTTTTTTTTCCACCAAATTAATCGACAGACTATACTATGCCTGTTTTCATGAAAATTTTCGACATTCTATACTATGACATTTTTTTACGAATATTTTCGAAATTTTCATGAAAAAAGTCATGTCGAAAATATTCGTAAAAAAATGTCATAGTATAGAATGTCGAAAATTTTAATGAAAAAAGGCATAGTATAGTCTGTCGATTCATTTGGTGGAAAAAAAACTCAGTTTAAAATTTCGTCAATTTTCAAAAAAGTCATACTATAGCATGACTTTTCATGAAAATTGACGAAAATTTAAACTGAGTTTTTTTTCCACCAAATGAATCGACAGACTATACTATGCCTGTTTTCATGAAAATTTTCGACATTCTATACTATGACATTTTTTTACGAATATTTTCGAAAATTTTCATGAAAAAAGTCATGTCGAAAATATTCGTAAAAAAATGTCATAGTATAGAATGTCGAAAATTTTAATGAAAAAAGGGCATAGTATAGTCTGTCGATTCATTTGGTGGAAAAAAAAATAAGTTTAAAATTTCGTCAATTTTCAAAAAAGTCATACTATAGCATGACTTTCATGAAAATTGACGAAAATTTAAACTGAGTTTTTTTTCCACCAAATGAATCGACAGACTATACTATGCCTGTTTTCATGAAAATGTTCGACATTCTATACTATGACATTTTTTTACGAATATTTTCATGAAAAAAGTCATGTCAAAAATATTCGTAAAAAAATGTCATAGTATAGAATGTCGAAAATTTTAATGAAAAAGGGCATAGTATAGTCTGTCGATTCATTTGGTGGAAAAAAAACTCAGTTTAAAATTTCGTCAATTTTCAAAAAAGTCATACTATAGCATGACTTTCATGAAAATTGACGAAAATTTAAACTGAGTTTTTTTTCACCAAATGAATCGACAGACTATACTATGCCCTGTTTTCATGAAAATTTTCGACATTCTATACTATGACATTTTTTTACGAATATTTTCGAAAATTTTCATGAAAAAAGTCATGTGAAAATATTCGTAAAAAAATGTCATAGTATAGAATGTCGAAAATTTTAATGAAAAAAGGCATAGTATAGTCTGTCGATTAATTTGGTGGAAAAAAACTCAGTTTAAAATTTCGTCAATTTTCAAAAAAGTCATACTATAGCATGACTTTTCATGAAAATTGACGAAAATTTAAACTGAGTTTTTTTTCCACCAAATGAATCGACAGACTATACTATGCCTGTTTTCATGAAAATTTTCGACATTCTATACTATGACATTTTTTTACGAATATTTTCGAAAATTTTCATGAAAAAAGTCATGTTGAAAATATTCGTAAAAAAATGTCATAGTATAGAATGTCGAAAATTTTAATGAAAAAAGGCATAGTATAGTCTGTCGATTCATTTGGTGGAAAAAAAACTCAGTTTAAAATTTCGTCAATTTTCAAAAAAGTCATACTATAGCATGACTTTTCATGAAAATTGACGAAAATTTAAACTGAGTTTTTTTTCCACCAAATGAATCGACAGACTATACTATGCCTGTTTTCATGAAAATTTTCGACATTCTATACTATGACATTTTTTTACGAATATTTTCGAAAATTTCATGAAAAAAGTCATGTCAAAAATATTCGTAAAAAATTGTCATAGTATAGAATGTCGAAAATTTTCATGAAAAAAGGCATAGTATAGTCTGTCGATTCATTTGGTGGGAAAAAACTCAGTTTAAAATTTCGTCAATTTTCAAAAAAGTCATACTATAGCATGACTTTTCATGAAAATTGACGAAAATTTAAACTGAGTTTTTTTTCCACCAAATGAATCGACAGACTATACTATGCCTGTTTTCATGAAAATTTTCGACATTCTATACTATGACATTTTTTTACGAATATTTTCGAAAATTTTCATGAAAAAAGTCATGTTGAAAATATTCGTAAAAAAATGTCATAGTATAGAATGTCGAAAATTTTAATGAAAAAAGGCATAGTATAGTCTGTCGATTAATTTGGTGGAAAAAAAACTCAGTTTAAAATTTCGTCAATTTTCAAAAAAGTCATACTATAGCATGACTTTTCATGAAAATTGACGAAAATTTAAACTGAGTTTTTTTTCCACCAAATGAATCGACAGACTATACTATGCCTGTTTTAAAAAAAATTTTGAAATATTAATTTTTTTTCAAATTTTTCAAAAAAAAAGTCATTAAAAATTTTTAAAAAAAAAATGCAATTAAATGTTTTTAAAAAAACAATATATTGCTTATTTTAAAAAAAACCATTTAAAATTTGAAATTTTAAAAAATATTTGAATTTTCATGAAAAGAAAAAATTAAAATTTTTTTAAAATGTCAAGATAATTGTTTTTTATGAAAAGCATTTATATTGCTTTTTTTTAAAATTTTAAAATTTTTCATAAAAAAGTCATTTAAAATTTTTTAAAAAAAAATTTTAAATTTTTAAATTAAAAATTTTTAAAAAAGGATGAAGCTTCTTTCTTTTAAAAAAAATTTAAAAAAATTTTCTATTTAAAAAGCATTTAGATATTTTCATGAAAATTGACAAAAATTTAAACTGAGTTTTTTTTCCACCAAATGAATCGACAGACTATACTATGCCTGTTTTCATGAAAATTTCGACATTCTATACTATGACATTTTTTTACGAATATTTTCATGAAAAAAGTCATGTCAAAAATTCGTAAAAAAATGTCATAGTATAGAATGTCGAAAATTTTAATAAAAAAAGGGCATAGTATAGTCTGTCGATTCATTTGGGGGAAAAAAAACTCATTTTAAAAATTTTCGTCAATTTTCAAAAAAGTCATACTAT
>CAKAOJ020000259.1:0-145000 GCA_916701645.2 Sebastolobus alascanus | reverse complement strand
GTTATGGAGGTTCAGTGTTACAGACAACAGATTGTTTAGAAGTCTGTGTTGTCGGGAAGCAGGACAGAGAAACTGCTCCCTGTGAGTTGTCCTTTTCTCCATGCTAGCATGAACGCTACCCATTAATAGGATTCTGTGTTGTCTCTGAAGCTATTTCTTATTCTCATTAAACCTGAGTGAAGTTTCTTCAGCAGAAAGATGTCTTCCACACATGAGTTGAAAGTAACAGTATAACGTTTTCTTTTGCAGATGGCGGGTGATAAACACTAAAGTTGATAATGTGACGAAGAAATGAGAAAGAAAATCATGATGGAGTGACACAACATTTTTTTCCAGTGTTTATCCAAGGTAAGAACAATGGCATGCCTTTTGATATATTTATTTATTAGCTTGTGTTAATGTTTTGGATGTAAGTTAGGCATGTTATATAACATCCATGCTCATAGTATGATGCTGACACACTAAAAGAAATGATCTCTCCCCTACTGTGGCGAGACGGGCGGGGCACAGACTCTGAAAAAAAGAATAAAAGAATGTGGGATGTGGTCTGATTGGTTTTAAGTGAGGAGATAGTGATCACAATCTAGACAAACCTACAAAATTTCAACAAAGCAGCCCTCGCGGTACGTTTAACCTAGATGTTCGAGATTTGGTAGGCACATGTATCACCCGTAGACTTAAAAAAAAAGTGTCTTGGTGCCATGCTCTAAACCCAACAGGAAGTCGGTCATCTTGATTTTTGTGTGAATTTTTCGTATATTTTTGGCCATTTCCAGGCTTTGTACTTTAATGAACTCCTCCTACAGACTTAATCCGATCAACTTCAGATTTGGTCAGTACAATCTAAAGACCTTTGTGATGAAAAGTGGTTCAAATCGTGAGGTTTTTTGAAACAACGTTAACGTGGCGTGGCGGAGAATTTACATGATTCGCCATTGAAAGACAAAATGTTGTAACTCGACTGTACTTGATCTAATCTGCCCCAAACTTGACCTACCACATAGAAGTCCAGACCTGAGGACATCTACATGGCAATATTGACTCATAGTCATAGCGCCATCTACTGGCAACAGGAAGTCAGCGTTACGTGGCAAACATCATCCGATTCACATGAAATTTACATTGTGTGATCTACACTTGATAAAAAGCAACATGATGCATTTTTAGCCCGTGGTCTCTAGCGCCACATAGTGGACACAGGAAGTGGTGAAAAAATTGCAATACGACATTTCCTGTGCCACTCAATCCACACAGGAAATAACGTCTAACTTGTGCGTGCAGTGTCCGATGGTCACTGAAATGTACGGGTGTGTCGACCGGCGTCCCGCCAGTACCCCCTGCGTGCGGGAAGGTGCGAGGGCCCGTTCATCGCTGCTTGCAGCTTTAATTATTATTATATCTTATACCTTCTCATATCATTCATTCATTCCTTACATCTTGTATTATCATATTATACAGCTATACTACTATTATACTATTACATTACACTACTGTATCATACACTATGATATACACTACTAAATTCGGTACTCTTGCACTATTTGCACTGCCATTTGCACACTGTCACTTCACTGCTGTACTTATGTTATCTTATTTTTATTTTTATTTTACTTTATTCTGTTCCATTTTATCTAATTTTAAGGTGTATTGGTGTTGGGTGTGTTGTTTAAGCTAATGGATGCCTAAACTTAATTTATGCTATAGCAGTCTATTTCTGTAGACAACTACATTAACATTAAAACAATAATTAATACAATCAAATTACGATTACATTAATTACATAATTCTAGAGGACAATTACAGCATGTCAGGGAATATACACACCAACACATTTAGAAAAGCTCGCCAGCCGGGCTGATAAATCGACTGATATTTAACAGCCTATATCATCATCAGCCTCAATCTAGACGAATAAATAAGGAAATTGCTGTACAGAAGATATGTTTGAGGTAATTTAGAAACTGTCACCATTACATAGTTTGACCACCAGAGAGGACTGACAAGTTTATTTTCCAACTGTGAAATGTTAACGTTATGTGTTCATGTAAGAAAAGAATATCAGTTGATCTATTTTAACATAATTTTAAATATTTATCAAATATTTATATCAGTGTTGGCCTCATAAATCCACTAACAGTGGAGCTATAATCTGCAGTAATTTCGATGAGGAATAATATAATTTAACAGTATTTTGTATGGAGTTTGGCATGACTGTCTCTCAGTAATGACTGTACCGGGAGTTATAAAGTGATAAAGCTATCTGTGATTCCAGTTTCACCATAAACGAGATAAATCAGCCTGTGAGCCAGTTTCATTTAGCACATGTTCATCTGTATGCAAGATGATAATGGACTGAATGTAACTGTATGACGTTTTCTCTTGCAGATGGAAGGTGATAAGTAAACACCAAAGATGATAATTTAGTTCAAGGAGAAAGAAAATCATCATGGGTGAGTGGAGTGACAAGTCCTTTTTTCAACACTTCAGCAAGGGAGTGTAGTAGTTTGAGCTGTTTGCAGTGACATGTATCTTGTGATATGTCGTCTCTGCTTTTAAAGTGTTAATATATTACCTAAAATATTCCCTTGTGCACCACAAGTTTGGCTCTAACAACACTGTATTATAAATTATAATTTGTTTTTATGAGATTTGATATACATTATGGAGAAACGCGGATATATGGAGCATATTAGCTCAAATGCTAAACAACAAATTTAGAGATTTGGTTAATAGCAACAAGATACCAATATTGGGCTAGATGCATGTGTCAATAATATTTTGTTTAGTTATGAATACTCAAAAAAATCAATACATGGCCTAATAGTCTTAAACAAAAGAAAGCATTCAGGGTGTAAAGTGCATTATCCTGTTTTAATGTTACCCGAAGTACAACATCTTTAAACTAGAACAACAAAAATATATGAAAATCATATTTAATAAGACCCAAATCCCAGTCCTCGCAGGTGCATGCTTAAGGCTGACACCCATGGCCGCTTCGATTTGCTCTCTGTGGCCTTTGAATCCCGTCTGTTCACAGCAGCTGGAAAAAAAGCACAACAAAAAAATAATATTCATCTTTACAGAGCGCCTCTTCTGATGCTGGAGCACTTTTTATCTGTCAACACTCAAAACAAAGACTTCCTAACAATTATAATCTTGTGCGTTAAAACACTATATAAATCACGAAAATAAACAATATAAACAGCAATCAATGTGTTATTTAAATGCTCTTGTTTTAACATTACAACGTAAACACACCAAAGTTCCCAGCTCGGGAAATGGGACCATCCAAGGAGCGTGTGAATGCAGCATAACTGTCGGCTCAAGTCCAAGGTAGCAACATCAGAAGCTGCCACCCCTCTCACTATGAATACAGACTGAAAAAATAGAGAGAATGGGTCTTAAAAATAACCAAAATTTCACAGGCCTAATGCGCAGGAAAACTGCTTTGCCAGCCGACTATGCACGTGTTTCATTTTCAAAAACACACCGCTAGCGTGCTAGCTTCCCCGGCCCCAGTTCATATGTAAACATGCTATCTATGAGAATACGCCATGTAGCCTCAAACTCAACACTTTAGTATGAGAATTGTAAAAGCATAATATCTTTACAAATACATTTGCATTTTAAATTTGAGTGTCTTTTCGGAACTCATCTGCAACTCGCATCTGTTGCATCCCCTCCCTGTCGAACCATAGACGTGTCAAACTTGATGTGGAACTGCATCACCTGTTGCACATGCGTTGGTGCGCAAGGATAAATAATCCTACATGGAACTCAAGGAAATGCTGTAATAAAACATACTGTTTAGCACCTCTATTGTCCATATACATGATAGCATATTGCGTTTAGAATAATACTTTTCAATAACACAATTCATGTGTAAAAACTACTGTTCACACTGTTACAACATATAACGTTACAACGTTATATGGTTGTTGTTTAAAACTGTGTTTATTCAGTTACACCATTGTCAAACAAGTTTCCCTCGAAATCACCATTCCCCTAAGATTATGTTTTCATGTCGGCAAATGGTCGAAATAAAGTAACGTTGTGACTCGACGTCTATTGGACTTCTTAGCCTTGACGCAGGTCGAGGAAATGTTTGCTGGGAGGGGCGGACTGGACTGAAATTCAGCCCAGGACTTTGAGATGGAGAGGCCCGGAACATTTTTTCTAATACAGCCACCCCAACTGCCACCTCAGTATTTATTTATGAAAAGTTGTGGCCGGACGGAAATTCACTAGAGCAGAACTTAGATGTATCAGAAGTGAGAGCATGGCATGTCGGGAAACAGGGATCCAAAACATATAGTAACAAGTCATTGGCGTAGAGCAATACTCTACTCAATGCCCCCCTGCAAATACCTGATATACCCTGGTAGCCACGGAGTGCAATTGCCAGATGTTCTATGGCTAAGTCAAAAAGCTAAGGTGATAATATGTCAATGATGTGTTTACAGTTTGTTCTGCTGCTCCCAACAGGCCGAAAAATGTAATTACTGCTTTAAAGATCTAAGTATTCAATAGGAATGAATGGGCTTGGGGCCAAGTATCACAGACAGTATAGGGAAGTTGTAAAGTTCTGAAATATGGATACGGTTTTGGACTTTTCATGGGATTTGACAGAATGGAAAATTTTAAATATTGTCATATTCTAAGTATATGCTACTACCAAACATCTCTAAATTTGCAAACCACAAATATGCCTGAAGTGCGGTAGAGAACAAGATCACTTCTCTGATTTCGTTATTTTTGTCTTTTCTCACTTTACAGCTGACGAACTTGAGCAGTCACCAAAGAGTTGGACTGAATCTCAAGTAAGCGCCTGGCTAAGATCCATTGGAGTGAAGGAGCAGTACATAGAAAAGCTCTATGAAGCAGAAGTAGACGGACAAATCCTTCTTACACTGGATAAGGACTTTTTGAAGTCAGAGGTTTGCATGAAACCAGGGCCTGCTCATTTGATTATTCAAAAGAGAGATGAGCTCATCAACTCCAAACAAAAGTCTCAAGAGAAGAAAAAGACCACCAGTGGCAAAACACTGGAACAGAAATCAGTTCAATGTCTTCCCACAACAAGTGAAGGTCCTTCAGCACAGATTCCTGAGAGAGATCAAGATGTCTCGAAAGAGAAACAAACTGCTCAAGCGCAATGTGTGTTGACATCAAAGGAAGACTGCAGACCACGAACATTCGATCAAGAAGGGATTAATTTCTTTTATGGAAAGCACAGTGTCCTGCAGCCTGAATCAGGTGCCTTTAATCTGACATCTCCATGCCATGAATTTAAGTCTCTTTCTGTAGCTGCTGATTTGGATCGTACAAGACTCCAAGCTAAGTTTGCCAAAGAGGTTCTTAAATTTGCGACTGGTTGTATGAATATCAGAACAAATGGTACAATACACTTTGGTGTGATGGACAGCAAGGAGGATGTAGAATGCGTACATGGTGAGATAATTGGCATCCCTGTAAAAGACAAAGACATTTATGTAGATGCTTTGGACTACATTGAAAGGAGTTTCTCCTCTAACAAGGAGCATGTGCGCCAGTGTGTGCGGCCACCACGGTTCGTTGAGGTTATAGATCAAGAAAGTACAGAACAGAGGTATGTGGTAGAGGTTGACATTGTGCCTTCAATAGGTATTGTTAAGGGCAAGGTGTATGCAGTTCGTCTGCCAAACTTCAAAGAGTCAGCCAACAAAGTAGAATTTGAGAAAGAAGCGATTCTGCGGAGGGTGGGTTCAAAAACGGAGCCAGTGAGCGACAAAGACTTCAGTGACTTTCATGACCGAGTCAAAGATCGGGATGCTCAAAGAGAAGAAGCAGAGAAAAATCAGTTCCTCAGTGCTCCAGACTTCTGCCAAGACCTCGGAAGGAAACTCCAAATGCTAATGACTAGTGGGAAGAAATTCATTGAAAAGGAGAAATGGTTCATACTCGTCACAAACAAATTCAACCCTGATGACCTCTGCAACATTGACTGGCTGCTTAACATGAAAATATTCTCTGTGTTTGACTTTGACCCAGACTCAAAGATTTCAGGTCTTTGCAGTAAATACCTTCAGCATCACGCTGCAAACATGCATTCTCTGCAGAGCTACAGGATGTCCGGTGACATGAGCATCAAAGAATTCACAAGCCACTTGAATCTGTTTGATCAAACTAGCTGGATCTTTTGTAATGGCCGTACTGACTACAAAGGAAATGAAGCTCCATGTGATGAAACGACTTGGATCGAGACAAAAGTGACTTTACTGCAGGAACCTGTATCTTTGATCTGTAAACAAATCTTGCCAAAGGGGACGTTCCAGGTCATTTTTCTTCTCACGTCACCAATTGAGAAGCCTCTGTTGCACACCTTTAATGAGTTTTTCAAAGACATGCAAGGCCATGGTGACATCATCTGCATCTGTGAATCACAAGAAAACTTCCAGAAGTTGCAAAGCTTTGCAGAGGTCACATGTGGACAGAGGGAAACAGTGAACAATTCCAGTGTTGTTGGGATGAAAATGAGTCACATTAATGCAACTCTGCAGCAAATACAGCCTGTTAAAGCATGTGCCAGGAAACTCTTGCCAGTCTTTGTGAGAGGGACTTGCCTTCTTAAAACAAAGGAAGAGGAACAGATGTTTTCTCTGGATATTCTGACGGTCGACCATTGTGATGAAACAAGTGAAGACTTCATCGTTGAGCAGAAAGCAAACATTAACCAACAGTTTTACCGTGGTGGGGGAGTGAACTGGTTGAATTTCTGGCTTGCTGAGCACAAGTATGTTGGAGAGGTAATTGAAAGAGATGCTTATCGTGAGGTTTCCAACCTTCTCCGTGATGCTTTGAAGTGGAATGCAGATCAATCTCTGGTGAACAGCATAAACATCTACCATCATCCAGGAAGTGGTGGAAGCACTGTCGCAAGACAGGTGCTGTGGAACAACAGGAAAGATCTGAGGTGTGCAGTTGTGAAGCCGTCAAACTCTGCTGCTCTTGTTGCGCAACATGCAGTTAAACTAAGAGAATATGAAGAAAAAGATCCACAGAAGGGTCTTCCTGTGCTGCTCCTCATTGAAGACTCAGACAAAGAATACCTTGATGTTCTCAGGAATGAACTAAAGGGTGCCATTAACGTCAAAAGCATCCAGCATGGAATTCCATGTTTCATTTTGTTGAGCTGCAGGCGATCCCATGATCCAGAGAAGAAATGCAAGGAGTCGCCATTGCAGAATGTGTCAGTCACCCACAAACTGTCTGCTCAAGAGAAGAGAAAGTTTGCTGGAAAACGAAAGGTGCTTGAGGAATGCTATGAGCCTCAATTCATCCTGACATTTGTTTTGATGAGTGAAGGATTCAGTGAGAAATATGTTCAACAGTTTGTGGAACATTTGCTCCAAGGCATTAAACATGAATCTGTTTCCACTCGCCTCATTCTCTATGTAGCACTGCTAAACACTTATGTTCAAAACTCTTTCATCTCTCAGTCCCATTGTGAAGCTTTGCTTGCTTTAAACGTTAAGTGGGAAAGGTTTCGCCGACATGACTTTGAGGGATCACTCAGTGAACAGGCTAGGCTAGTCTTCTTTCACCTCAGAGATGACAAGACACGCATCAAATCAATCAGGATCATCCACCCACTCATTGCAAAGGAAATTCTCCAACAACTTTTGGGGAACCAACAGACCCAGAGCAGTTTGGCAAAAAAATTGCTTCGTGACGACATGCTTTTTGAGCATACATATGGAAGGGAGGAATATAAGTCATTTTTGAGAGATCTTTTTATAAGACGATCTAAAAAAAGCAAAGGTGACGAATATGATAGTTCTTTCGCTCCTCTGATTGAGCATGTGCGTGAAAAGGAGGAAAGCCCAGACGAAGCAATTGAGTTACTCAAGAGAGCATTCCAGCGTTTCCATGAAGATCCATTCTTTGCACAACAACTTGCTCGTCTTCATTATACTTATCAAAAGTTTGAAGAGGCAAAATGCTGGGCAGAGACAGCAGCCAAACGACAGCCCAACAACTCATACATACTCGACACAAAAGGGCAGGTGTACAAGAAGTGGTTCGAGGCAAAATGCCAAGCTATTGACATTGACAATGTACCAAAGACAGCTCAAAATATAGCAGATGCTGTGGAGACTGCACTGAAAGCCCTGGAGTGTTTTCAAGAATGTGAGAAAGCAGCTGTAGCAGAAATGGGAAACTCAAACGGCTCAGGGTTTTTTGCTGAAGTTAAGGTTAGCTTCAGCCTGCTCAAACTGATCTCTTCATCCCAAGTGTTTGCAAACGGAGCCGATGGCCATTCAGAGTGTATGAAGTACCTGTTAACAGATTACATTCCGGAGGAAGTTGAACATGTCTGGGAAGCATTTCATGGCTGTTTGAAAAAACTCAACAAGACAATGGAAGATGCCTTGGAATGGATTTCAGAAGACCTCAGTTACTTCCAGACAGACATTGGTGCAGATGAAGAAGAGACCCCTGAAAGTCCTGAAGAGAAGATAAGCCAGCCACTGACATGGTTGGCAAAAAGATGTTCAGAGTATGGGAAGTACTTCAGTGAAGCTTATTCTACTGAACTTCTACAACATGGGCAGTCAATCCCAGCCAATCTAACGCCATTTCAAAAACGCATGATCATCTACAGTCTTGGCGGGGGTAACGTAATATCCATCCTCTCCAAGGTAACTGACCAGACTGATGCAGTACGTCTTCTCAAGACCATCCTTTCTCTCTACCCCAGCAATCCAAAAACGGCCAAATGGGAACAAAAGGACATCGTCAGTTACATAATGACCCACATTTCTCTGAACTGCCTGTCACCACAAACTCAAAAGGTAGCTCCTCTGAAAGATCTACAGGCACTTAGTCGTAAGTTCCCATTTGATAAAAAGAAATGTTTGCCAAGTGCCCTGTTCTTGCTTACCTTGCTGTTCTGGCCAGAGGATCATCACACAGATCAAGAGAAAGAAACCAAATATGAAACTGTGCAATCAGCTGTTGAACATCTAGAAAAAGACTACAGGACCAAGATGAAGGACATTCCTCAGTGGAAAAGAAGGCTTTACACCCATTTCTTTCTGGGCAGTGGGCATGGATTGGATAGATTTGTCCACAAGAGAAAGTTTGAAACAGTCACAAAGGAGTTCTCTGTCTCTGAGAAACGCATGAAGTGGTTCAGTGGTGAGGCATGGAAAAAGCCTGAGATTGCCACGATGCTGAAACGTGTGTCTGGTTGGACTGAAGATGGAGTGGTGTACCTCGAAGGCCCTCGGAACAAAGAGTTCAAAATCCTGCCTATTCATGCACCTTCAGTGCCTCACAGTAATGAAAACATCACGTTCTACCTGGGGTTCACATTCAGAGGCCCTGTTGCCTACAACATCATTGTGAAACAATAGTTTCTCTTTAACAATGATCCTGACACATGGCTGTACGTCATCTTGCTGAAGCATGGGTCTAGTATCCACCTCATTACCTAAGATCAAGAACAAAGAAAAAAGATCGATTCAAAACACACTAAACTTCTTACGACAGTTTGTCAAGTAGGCAATCTTTGTAAAAGACGAAACAAAAATGTTGAAGCACATGGTAGTGTTTTGTAAGATGTAAGATTGTTTGATGTTTCCCCTCTTGTACTTGTATATAGATACACATGTAAGTGTACTGAAAAATACATCTAGTGTCATAAAAATGACTCACCAGTTTTTGTGTACATATGAACATGGACTATGACATGATTGACTCTGGATTCCCAGAGTAAAAACAATGTAAACTGAATTTGCAACTCTAAAGCTCAATGCTTCTAAAATAGGAACTCAAAGTCCCTGTTTCAACTTGTATCTAGTATCCTGTTATTTTCTGATTGTTTGTGGATACAGTTCAGATGGACTGCAGTTCACACCTGGCATCAAAATGCATTTCAAATATATCTCAAGTGAGCGTTAGTGCCTGGATTTTGCTAACTGGCTCACATGTGGTATTATCTTTTGGAAACTGAACTAGACTGCTGTTTGACAGAAAAAAAGAATGTCACAGAAGATGAATTTAGGTGTCAAATGTTCTTAAACGTCTGGGCTTTATAGTAGATCATGATAGCTTATACTCACTCTTCTATATTTACCAGGATAAAATGTAGAAAGCAATGGAATTAAATGCATCTACCTTCATTGGATTTGTATCAGTGTTTGAACAATGTCCTAAGAGCTAAACGGCAACAGTATGTACAGTTGGAGAAGAATGTGTATACATATTGATATGCTATAGAACAATGTGTAATAAAGTGCTTGTATAGATATTGAATATACTTTACACAAATTATGAAAACACAATTGTCCTTAAAATGAAACTACAAAAGATGCCAGTACCTGTACTTTTATTGCTATGCATTTTTCAAATTATGTACTTATATTCGATGATGTTTTTGATAGTAACATAAAAAATTTGACTGTAAACATTGGTGTTCTGTATGTAAAACATATCACAGAATACAATAAACTTTTTTTTCTTCAATTTCAGCTTTATGTTTTCATTCCTTGAATAAACTACATCGACCTTTCGAGTTGAACTGATAGTGATAGTTTTTTCAGAAGATTTTATTGTGCAGCAACTGGCAGACTATATAAGACATACTTGTTAGACCTATACTTCGAAAAATGAACTTGAATATATTTTTTCAACAGTTGGGCTATAAAGTGTGTGCACATATGGCAAACTTCAGGAAGAAAAACAATGCATTACAACTGTGTGGTGTTTAGTAGTCAGGTCATATAACATTTAGATCAATAACATTTGCAATGCAAATTAGTATAAAAAAAACAAATCTAATTTTGAGATATTTCAGTGTTCTCAAAAAATGTCAGTGCATGTACCTCAAAGAGATTTACAGGTGTTCACATTAGTGTTTTTGGCTTATCAAATAGTTTTAATTGGCTAATGACCTATAATATTTATGCAATATATGCAAATGTATTCTATGTTAGAATTAGGACTTGATTATCAAAGATAATTCAGATTAAAGAATGATTACACACTTTAGGAGAAAATATTTGATAAATATTTAAGTCTAAAATGATGAAAATCTAACTAGTGTGGTCACTAGTCTATCAGGAAACCAAACATCATGTTCTTGATTTAAATAACTGATAGCATTTGTTGTTCTAGTCAATATATTGTCTTTCCTTGGTTGAAACTTGTTTTATGATTGAAATTACATTGTTGTTGTTAATTCACCAAAATTACAGAAGAGTTAGCAGCAGTGGTAGTTTTTTTTTTTTTTCAGCCCTTTTGTCCTAGTATGCTTGCCGTAGTTTGATGTTAGCCTGCACTTTGACTCGTCCTCTACAGACACGTTATTTCATTGTAGACAACTAATTTCAGTCAAATTCTGCTTGTTCCGCTGCCTTTCAACACAGCGTGTTCTCTGCCACTGCTCACACGGTATTTTAATGGGAGATAACTGCTAAATAACAGCTCCCGACACTGAATGAACTGCTCGATAGCTAACTGCTAGCTCACAGCTAACAACAAATCCAACTGAGCCAATGAGAAACGGTATCCTGACCAGACGGGATCTACACTACGAATCTCGCGAGATCTACATCGCGAGAATTCAGCTGCCGAACAAGTTAAGCAATAACGGTTCAACGTCCACAAAATGAACAAAACAGTGTGTGTAAGTGATTCTCCACCTCCATTAACTATATTTTCATGACGGCTTTTTTATAATAGTACGCGATAGTCGGTAAAAATTGACTCTACTATTGTATATTTATGCTATACGAAGCACAAAGTGGCAGTTCATCTCAGGTGAGGCGATGGGTCTGCTGTCTAACTTACCTGTAGCTGCGCTTTTCCTCGCTTTCTCAACATGTTTGTACATCAGCGCCTTGTCTACCCACCAGACCAGACCAGTCTATGCTAAGCAAAGGGAAACCAAAGCGTATGGTAATAATGATAAAGCAAAACCACAAAGCAATTCAGTGGAAACAAGGGGAGCTTTCCACACAGAAAGCTCCCAAGAGACTGATATTTCCCGCGACATTGAATGCACCATGACCCCAGAGAGCCGGTTTGACTGCGCCAGAGACAGGCTGCTCAGCAGGAGGGAGTGTGAAGAGAGAGGATGCTGCTATGCCCCTCTGCCTGACTCTGCAGGACCACCTTGGTGCTTCTACCCCAGTTTGTACCCAGGCTACAAAATGGGTCCCTTCACTCCCACTAAGCGAGGCCAGGAGGCCACCCTGACTCGTGCCACCCCCTCACATCTCCCCAGAGACATCTCCACCCTACACCTGGAAGTCACAGAAGAGGCTGCAGGCTGCTTTCACCTTACTGTGAGTACCCAATACTCAAAAAGACATGATGAAGGGAAGTGGAGTTCCCTGTTGATTTGCTCCTTAAAGTGGCAGTAGGCAACAATTTTTTGGCATAATTTGGCAACAATTCCATAATAACCTTTCAGCATATTGTAATTCAAGTGTTCTGAGAGAAAACTAGACTTCTGCTCCTCCTCGTGTCTCTGTTTTCAGGCTTTAGAAAAATCTAGCCCGTGACCGCAGATTTTGACCAATCACAGGTCATTTCAGAGAGAGAGAGCGTTCCTATTGGCTATGCTCCGGTCATGTGACCAGAACTTGGCTTCCTTCAGCAGATTTTTACAATGGCGGCCGGGTCACAAACTTTCTAATTTTACAGCTAAACAGTAACTACAATATGATTCTGGGAACATCTGAGGAGAGAAATAGGCATTACAGTAACAGAATATTGATTCATATTTGATCAGCGCTGCCTAGTTTGACCGTTTGGTCGGAGATAGCGAGTGATTGACAGCCGGCTCTCATAGACTGCAGCTGGACAGCGGACCTTGTTTTCCTCCGGTAAGTGAAATCCTTTAGATGCCGTTAGGAGCACCGGAGGACACAGTAGGACACAGATGAACATGATTTATTCAGGTTACCTGTTTCATGTACTACTGTCACGATATAGCGGCCGTTTTCTAAAAATAACTTTTTTAAATCATATTTGCGCCAATATCGCATACTGCAGCTTTAGGTATAGTCTGTATAGACTGTCATGTAGTGTGAGTAGAATTTGTGGTGTGTTGTAAGCCCATGTGGGTCTGGGCATAGCAGTGTGAATAACTCAATAATAAAAAAACGCTCTTTATTCATTCATATGTATTAGATCAAGAGATTAGACCCTTTATTATTCTATATACACTGATCATTAGGATGTGTTGGTAAAGAACTGAAGTTTGTTTTGTTTTCTGTCTAGTTAAAGGACCCGTCATCTCAGCGATATGAAGTTAAGCTCCCAGCTGGTGTTCCTCAGAGCGAAGCTGATACCCAACAAGATGCCCTCTATACCACTGAATACCAGTCGGACCCATTTGGCTTCATAGTGCGTAGAAAATCCAACGGAAGGGTGATGTGAGTAGTACGCACATTCTTTTTAACTCCAATAATTTGGGGATTTTTCCACTGGGTTTTGCATTATTGCAGAAAATAATATCTGTGGCAAAGATAATCTTCACAAATGAACACAACTTTTATGATTTTTGAAGTGTGAATGCCAGAAGTAAAAAAGCTTTTTTAAGACACGTAAAAGATTAAGAATTCAAGAGTGGGGTATTTATTGATGTATTTTATATCGTAGAAGAAAACATTAAAATCTCTTCAGCTTGTGTTAACCACAGACCTTATTTCAGGCATCTAACTGAAAACCCATTGACTTTGCTAAATTCGTTTCTGGGTTTTAGGACTCATTCCTGCACCACTCTATAGACGTACCTAATAAAGTGACCAGGGAGTGTACTATTTTCACCATTTATATTGAGCATCTTGGGCACAAAAAGGCATATTTTTAACTTTGTAAAATGACCAGGGGTGCGATGATTTTCTTAACAATGATCATCATGTAGTGTTTGTTTGTTTGTCCAGTATGAACACCACCGTCGCTCCTCTGCTGTTTGCTGACCAGTACCTGCAGCTGTCCACCACACTGGCCTCTTCCCTCGTGTCTGGCCTCGGGGAGCATTACACCTCCCTCCTCCTGGACCTTAACTGGACTTCTCTGACTCTCTGGAACAGAGACATGGTGCCTCATGTGAGTCTTTAGCAGTGGCTCCCGACCCAAGAGGTCTGAAGGGTCAAGAGATAATTAACAAGATCTGAAACAGGAAAAAAAGCATATTCTTGCTGCACAAATTGTGAAATAGATAGGTTCAAGGTTATTTATTTGTCATATGTCAATTCCAGCAAAGCAGTCATTGACAATGAAAATCTTTGGTTCCTTCGACAATGCTCTTAAGATATGAATATATAAAATGGGAAATCACACAAATAAAAGCAAAATGATAAACTAAGGCGTAAAATAGTACATTTAAAGTATATGTATAGGTATATATGTTGTAGTATAAACATAAGTAAGTAGTACAATAGTAATGTAAATACATCTGTAATTTAGTTGATGACAGTATTTCAGATGGGAAAACTGAATGTAAACAGGATGTAGTATGTATATGTATGATGAGAAGTAATATATGTACACAGGAATGTAGTATGTAATAAGGGGAAGTACTAAGAAATATATATACAGAGGTGTAGACAGGAATGTAATATGTATAGAGAAGAATAATATGGGGGGGTCACAGACCAAAAAGGTGAGTAACCCCTGTTCTATATGACATGTCAGTAATGTCCTACCTCCTTTTGATTTATAGCACATTAAAACATCCCGAAGTATTTGGACTTTCTTTTTAAATCCAGCCGTCTCTGTAGAACAGTAAAGCTTTTGTCATTTCCTGCCTCTTTGCTGTTCCAGTTGTAAACGTTGACACTTGTCTCTCTCTCTACAGGCTGATGCTAACCTCTATGGCTCCCACCCATTCTACATCGTACAGGAGGAGGACGGCTTGGCACATGGAGTTTTCCTTCTCAACAGCAATGCAATCGGTACCGAGCTATCGTTTCCAATAAGACGCACACACACACACACACACACACACACACACACACACACACACACACACACACACACACACACACACACACAGCATCCCACGGTCATTTTTCTGCCCTCACTTTCCATACAGAATGCTGAATATCTTTCCAAATGTCTCTGCAGAGGTGATGTTGCAGCCGACCCCCGCTCTCACCTGGCTGGCTATCGGCGGAGTCCTGGACCTGTACGTTTTCTTGGGTCCTGACCCTCAAAGTGTTCTACGACAGTACCTCCAGTTCATTGGTATGTCTTTTCAGTGTTGTAACACGTCTTCAGGTAGCAAGAGAAATAGCTGTATCTATACATACCAGGATGAGGAATGTATAGTTTTTGAGTCTGCTGTATATTTGAAGAAGCCAACCTGATAAAGAGTGGATGTGCTTATCTGCTTCCCTGCTGTCATTCATCTATCCCCAGGCTATCCTATGATGCCTCCCTATTGGTCACTGGGCTTTCATCTGTGTCGCTGGGGTTACACGACCTCTATTACAACCCGACATGTGGCACGACGCATGCACAATGCACATTTTCCCATGGTAAATGAAGTACTCACAAAGCTCTATTTAAATTAAATTAATAGAGTGCTGCAGCGATGACGTATTTTTGTAGGCCAACCAGGAAGTTAGCATCGCCCCGGTTCCCTTGACAGAAAGACAATGGGATTTTCCATTTCCATTGGGTTGGGCAAACAAACGTTTACAAACTTACATGTTTTCTTCAGCAAGATAATCTCAAATAAAAGATAAAAAAGTCATAATATAGTATGTTCTTAAAAAAGTAAAAAAAAAAAAGTTAAGTATAGTATGTCCTAAAAAAAATAAAAATAATAAAAAGTAAAAAAAATATATATATATATAGTATGTCCTAAAAAAGTAAAAAAAAAAAATAATTAAAAAATTAAATAAAAAAAAGTTTTAGAAAAGTGTCAAAGTATAGTATGTCCTAAAAATTTAATAAAAAAAAAAAAAAAAGTTTTAAAAAAAGTCAAAGTGTAGTGTGTCCTAAAAAGTAAAAAAAAAATGTTTAAAAAAAAAAGTCAAAGTAAAGTATGTCCTAAAAATGTAAAACAAAATAAATAGATAAAAAAAGATTTAAAAAAAAAATAATTAGAGTCAAAGTATAGTATGTCCCAAAAATGTAAAAAGAAAAAAAGCTTAAAAAAAGTCAAAGTGTAGTATGTCCTAAAAATTTAATAAAAAAAAAAAAAAGAAGTTTTAAAAAAAGTCAAAGTGTAGTGTGTCCTAAAAAGTAAAAAAAAAATGTTTAAAAAAAAAAGTCAAAGTAAAGTATGTCCTAAAAATGTAAAACAAAATAAAGAGATAAAAAAAGATTTAAAAAAAAAAAACTTAGAGTCAAAGTATAGTATGTCCCAAAAATGTAAAAAGAAAAAAAGCTTAAAAAAAGTCAGTGTAGTGTGTCCTAAAAAGTAAAAAAATAAATAAATAAATAAAAAAAACTTCTGAAAAAAGTCAAAGTATAGTATGTCCTAAAAAAAATAAATAATAAAAAGTAAAAAAAAAAATATATATATAAAGTATGTCCTAAAAAAGTAAAAAAAAAAAAAAAGATTTAAAAAAAACCCCTAAAAAGTCAAAGTATAGTATGTCCTAAAATGTAAAAAAAAAAATTATTAAAAAATTAAATAAAAAAAAGTTTTAGAAAAATGTCAAAGTATAGTATGTCCTAAAAAGTAAAAAAAAATAAATAAATAAAAAAAAACTTTTGAAAAAAGACAAAGTATAGTATGTCCTAAAAATGTAATAAAAAAAAATAAAAAAAAAAGTTTTAGAAAAATGTCAAAGTATAGTATGTCCTAAAAAGTAAAAAAAAAATAAATAAATAAAAAAAAACTTTTGAAAAAAGTCAAAGTATAGTATGTCCTAAAAATGTAAAAAAAAAATTAAAAAAAAGTTTTAAAAAAGTCAAAGTATAGTATGTCCTAAATATGTAAAAAAAAATATAAATAAAAAAAATATATAGTATGTCCTAAAAAAGTAAAAAAACAGTTTTAGAAAAATGTCAAAGTATAGTATGTCCTAAAAATTTAATAAAAAAAAAAAAAAAAAGTTTTAAAAAAAGTCAGTGTAGTATGTACTAAAAAAGTAAAAAAAAAATTCAAAAAAAGTCAAAGTATAGTATGTCCTAAAAATGTAAAAAAAAAAAAAAAATAAATAAAAAAAGATTTTAAAAAAAGTTAAAAAGTCAAAGTATAGTATGTCCTAAAAATGTAAAAAAAAAAGTTTAAAAGAAAAGTCAAAGTATAGTATGTCCTAAAAAAGTTAAAAAAAAAAAAAATTATAAAAAGTAAAAAAAAATATATATATATAGTATATCCTAAAAAAGTAAAAAAAAAAATAATAAAAAAATTAAATAAAAAAAAAGTTTTAGAAAAATGTCAAAGTATAGTATGTCCTAAAAATTTAATAATAAAAAAAAAAAAATTTAAAAAAAGTCAGTGTAGTATGTCCTAAAAATGTAAAACAAAATAAATAAATAAAAAAAGATTTAAAAAAAAAACTTAAAAAGTCAAAGTATAGTATATCCCAAAAATGTAAAAAGAAAAAAAGCTTAAAAAAAGTCAAAGTATAGTATGTCCTAAAATGTAAAAAAAAGTATAAAAAAGTCAAAATAAAGTATGTTCTAAAAAAGTAAAAAAAAAAAAATTAAAATAAGTCAAAGTATAGTATGCACTAAAAATGTAAAAAAAAGTCTAAGTACAGGATGTCCTAAAAATGTAAAAAAAAATAAATAAATAAAAAAAACTTTTGAAAAAAGTCAAAGTATAGTATGTCCTAAAAAAGTAAAAAAAAAAAAAAAAGTACAAACAAAGTCAAAATATAGTATGTCCTAAAAAAGTAAAAAAAAAAGAAAGAAAAAAAGTCAAAGTATAGTATGTCCTTAAAATATATAAAAAAAAAAGTTCATCTAACTGAAAACCCATTTAAAAAAAACCATTTACTTCCAGACAAGGGAACCGGAAGTGCTAAAATGCAAACTCATTTCCTGGTTTAAGGGCTCATACCTGGAGCACTCTATCTAACACAAGTTATGTCCAATCAACACGTCGTAAAACGTGAAACTTTGCTGTGACATTCTCAGATATTTTTATCATCAGCACTGCACAATGCTGACATCAAATTGATATTATTTTGCTTTTTTTTTTCATCACCAGGATGTGCAGTGGAACGATTTGGACTATGCAAATAAGCGCAGGGTCTTCACCTTTGACCCCTGGCGATTCGGCGACCTCCCAGAGATGGTGGAGGAGTTCCACAAGCTAGGCATGAAATACATCCTTATCCTGGTGTGACATCTTTAAGTTCCTCATCAATGCATGATGTTGATTTAACAGTAATCAGTAAATAGCATTTAATTGACAAAAGGAAAAACTAGGGGTGTCAAACACAAATTAGTTTTAACGCCACTAATTTCTTTAATGCATTTGCGCAAATTGAGATTTTTAGGGTGTAGTGGCCTCAGTTTTAAAGCTAGAGTGAAAATACTGGTATCATATGAAACTAGAAAACCTAAAGAATCCATTGTTAGACTAAATAAAGGCTAAATAACGCTCCAAACTTATGCAAAATCTTGGCGAGTAAAAACTGGCATGGCCATTTTCAAAGGGGTCCCTTGACCTCTGACCTCAAGCTATGTGAATGAAAATGGGTTCTATGGGTACCCACGAGTCTCCCCTTTACAGACATGCCCACTTTATGATAATCACATGCAGTTTGGGGCAAGTCATAGTCAAGTCAGCACACTGACACACTGACAGCTGTTGTTGCCTGTTGGGCTGCAGTTTGCCATGTTATGATTTGAGTATATTTTTATGCTAAATGCAGTACCTGTGAGGGTTTCTGGACAATATTTGTCATTGTTTTGTTTTGTTAATTGATTTCCAATAATAAATATATACATACATACATTTGCATAAAGCAGCATATTTGCCCACTCCCATGTTGATAAGTGTATTAACTACTTAATCATGGACAATCATCACAAATATGTTAATCGATTGACAGCCCTAGGAAAAACACATGCATCAGTTGTTTGAATTTATTTTAGTGTTATTTTAATTCTTTAAGTAATCAATCAATCAGTTACAATGTTTCTCCAGTAGATGGCAGCAAAGCTTTCTTAACCTGTGTCCTGCTCTCCTGGTTCCTGTCTAAGGACCCGGGGATCAGCAGCACCAGCCCTCCTGGAACTTACCCGCCTTTTGATGATGGACTGAAACGAGGTGTCTTCATTAAAAATGCTACAGGACACATCCTGATAGGGAAGGTTAGACTTCTTTTTCTTTCTTCTAGGGATGAATGATTTTCTGTCCCATTGTGATGTGTGTATGTGTCATGCACATTTCCATGTTGTGTATCTAGGTTTGGCCGGGCCCAACAGCCTTCCCCGACTTCACCAACCCAGAGACCAGACGCTGGTGGGAGGACTGCATCAGAGATTTTCATTCTAAAGTTCCCGTGGACGGTCTGTGGATTGTGAGTATTTAGCCACTGATACTATCTGAAAGGCATCAGGTATGTCAGGTTTTCTGTTCTGTGTTGTGTTTAGTTTGTGTGCACCTTAAAACCACATAAAGAGTAACGTATCCTTTGTTGTTTTTCTCCCGTGCTCCACCAGGATATGAATGAACCAGCCAGTTTTGTGCAGGGCTCAGTGGAGGGCTGTCCTGACAGTGATCTGGAGAACCCGCCCTACACACCCAGTAAGTGTATTGGATCAGTGTCGCACGTTACCAGCATTTAAAGGCATACAAACATTATTGGTTTTACATTTATAGTCAGTTTGTACATTAAAGCACATATTGTACAAGATACCACGTGAACAGAGGTGGGTAGAGGAGCCACAAACTGTACGCAAGTAAAAGTTTGTGTGTGTTCCTTTGCAAAAAAAAAATACTCAAGTAGAAGTAAAATTAGTCATCAAAATAACTACTTGAGTACAAGTACACAAGTATTTACTGAAAAAAATAATAAAAATCCCCCCAAGTCTTTTATTTGATGTGGATATGACTGGAATTAATTCAACCAAAAAGTTACTTGAGTACACGTAACGGAGTAAATGTGACCCGTTACCACCCACCTCTGCATGTAAATGACTACAGATGCATAACTGATCTGTTCATCGCTACACACGTTGCATTCATTTGTAACCTGCGTGTCTCTCTGGCTGTCGTACAAACAGGAGTGGTTGGAGGCCGGTTGAACTCGGGAACTCTTTGTATGTCGGCTCAGCAGAAGCTGTCCACTCACTACAACCTGCACAACATGTACGGACTGACAGAAGCTTATGCCACGCACAGGTTAGACCAGTGGTTCCCAACCTTCTTTTATTTATCATTGATTAAACTGACGAACCCTGACTAAGTTTCATTTTATGAATATTTCTATTATAATCAGTGCATGACAATAACAGCGCAGAACAACTGATAAACTGTACAATGAACCCAAATAGTGAACGCAATAACTGCAGGACGTTTGTGTAAAACGAGAGATTTGGATGAATTTTGAGCAGATTATTTCCTGTGAATATTGACTCAGAGATGAGTTATTTTTAGGAACTTTTAATACAATTTTCTGAACTATGTATTTTTTCAAATTATTAACAACCATACATACTTAATAGCCCTCTTTTTTTTGACAAATTAAGGGTTTTCTTCTCCCTATCGCAAAGGGAGATTTGTCACGTATTTAATAATCTTATCAACATTGGAGTGGGCAAATATACTGCTTTATGCAAATGTATGTATATATTTATTATTGGAAGTCAAATTAACAACACAAAACAATTACAAATATTGTCCAGAAACCCTCACAGGTACTGCATTTAGCATAAAAAATATGCTCAAATCATAACATGGCAAACTGCAGCTCAACAGGCAACAACAGCTGTCAGGGGGGAGACTCGTGGGTACCCATAGAACCCATTTTCATTCACATATCTTGAGGTCAGAGGTCAAGGGACCCCTTTGGAAATGGCCATGCCAGTTTTTCCTTGCCAAAATGTAGTATAAGTTTGGAGCGTTATTTAACCTCCTTCGTGACAAGCTAGTATGACATGATTGGTACCGATGGATTCTTTAGGTTTTCTAGTTTCATGTGATACCAGTATCTTCACTCTAGCTTTAAAATGAGCAGCCCTAGTATTTTAAAATAAAAATCTTTTTGAGAACACTGGAGGCCAATGAGACACCACAGAGAATATATGGACCAACTTGTTCTTTGGTTTTTGTTATTTGTTCCACATACTGTATTCATCCCGGGGTTTGGTCGCCATCTTCAGCGCTCTCATGAAGGTACGAGGGAAGAGACCCTTCGTCCTGTCTCGCTCCTCCTTCCCTGGCATCGGACGCTTCTCTGGAGTGTGGACAGGAGACGTCAGGAGCGACTGGGAGCAGCTTCGATACTCCATCCCTGGTGAGGAGATATGTAGCTTCTGAAGGGTCATAACACTGCCTTGTTATTATGTGCAAACATTGAATGCATGTGGTAGAATTTATTTATTTTTAACCATTTTTGAAGTGGCCACAGATCATTTGATGGTTTTAGACTGACCTTTTGCACCTCTCCCCCCCCCCGCCGCCCAGCGGTGCTGCAGTTCAGCCTGTTCGGGGTGCCCCTCGTGGGGGCGGACATCTGTGGCTTTGAAGGGAACACCACTGAGGAACTGTGTGTACGATGGATGCAGCTCGGGGCCTTCTACCCGTTTATGAGAAACCACAATGACAAGCTGAACGCTGTGAGTGTTTGTCTGTAACTGTATGTTTGTATCTGTTTGCTAACTTGTGTGATTCATTAAGTTAATTCAAGCGCATTTTTTACAAGTTACATTAGTTTTTCAGGTCATTGGATCTGCCCTGTATGTTTTTTTTCCACTGCGTCTAGAGCAGTCCATCTGTTTCATGTATTATGAATAGCGGTAACTCTATATCTTCTCATTGTCTGTGTGATTCTGTGTGTCCCTCAGCCTCAGGAGCCCTATGTATTTGGGCAGAAGGCCCAGGCAGCCATGCGGAGTGCATTGAACCTTCGTTACTCCCTTCTCCCTTTCCTCTACACCCTCTTCCATCATGCACACACCTCTGCTGACACCGTGGCCCGACCTCTCTTCGTGGAGTATGTGTCCTCTCCTCTCTGTCCTCTGTAGACTAATGTAAATGAAATGACCACATGCTTCACTTTCTATAACATTATCTATTTGTTCGTGCTCCTCGTCTATCCATCAGGTTTCCCTCTGACCCTAACTGTCAGACGATAGACCGACAGTTCCTGTGGGGGAGTTCACTTCTCATCACCCCAGTCTTAGAACAGGGGGTAGTAGAGCTGGCCGCTTACCTGCCCCCCGCCACTTGGTACAGCCTGCACAATGTGAGCTCAAATTCAACTGATTTTTGTTTGTTTACTGTTAGAGGCCATGTTTGAGGCTTTCTGTGGGAACACATTTCTTAAAGGATCAAACTGGACCCTATTTTCCTATGTTTTTGTGGAAATAATGGGGACAACAATATTGAGGGAGAACGCTGTAACCGGCAGCAGTGAAACAAGCTGCGAGGGCAAGTGAGCAGCGTCAATGTAACGTTACGTCCACTAAAAGTGTTTGTTTTTGCCACTGACAGGCTCACATTGTTATTATAAGTGTCTGACAGCATTATGGAAAGGACTCTACAGAGACATAAAACCTATTTCTTAGCTTTCTCTTGATCCGGCCTGTTTGTTATTGAGTCCAAGTCCCGCTCAAGGAGAAGTCTTGTTGTGTAATATGAATATCCGTAAACTATACGGGCGACAATCGAATTCAAAGACCTCATCCACATTGTTGAAATCATCTAAATATTCAGCCACGACATTGAAAATCTTTTAGATAACACTAAGATACGCTTTCTGTACTCCAACACAACAAACTCTCGTGTTTCCTCCATGGATGTATTCCACTATTCCACCGTTGCAACACGTCACCTCGCCAGATTTCAGAACGAGACTTCTCCTTGAGCGAGACTCTTTCCATAATGTCAGACACTCATAGTAACAATCAGAGTCTGTCATGGCAAAAATAAGCACTTTTAGTGGACGTAAATGACGGTGCCAGCTTGCCCCAATAGCACCATATTGCAGCCCGTCTAAAACGTTCTCCCTCAATACTGGACCAGTTTTAGAAATTGTTGTTCCTATTAGTCACTTAGACACAAAAACATGGGAAGATAGGGTTCATGTTGTGTGTTCGTCTGTTCTGTTTTCCTTTTGGGTCTGCTCATCTGTGTTTTGCTCTCTAGGGTGAGCCTTTCTACAGTAAGGGTCAGTACCTGCTCCTGCCAGCCCCTCTGGACACCATCAACGTCCATGTGAGGGAAGGACATATTATCCCCCAGCAGGTAGGTGTCTGCTGCCAACATGCAGCTCATTTTGCTGATGTTAGCACTTTCTGTATCATTTTTGTTTAAGTAGGAGTCAAAATGTGGTAAATGAATTATTAAAGGGTACCTATTATGCTTTTGTGTTTTTTTCCCCTTTCCTAAATGTGTAATATATTTTTTTGTGGATGTAAAAAGTCTGCAAAGTTACATAGCTCAAAGTCCACGCCAAGGGGAATTAAGCCTGGTTTATGCTCGCTGTAGTGAAGCCGACGCGAGGTGTGTGCGCCAAAAAATACGCGAAGGCCCCGCAAGTTATCACGGTGCTCTGTCGTGCACCTCTGAATTTTTGTAACTACGTGCAGACTGCGCCTTTCATTTCAACATGGATGTCTTCGAGGGGAAGACTGGCCGAGCAGATTCGCCTGTACAGACGTCTCTACAACTGTTCATTATAGACCACAGGGACAGTCACATGACATTAAATACTTGGAAAGAAACAGACAACACACTGGGGAGGGAAGAGGCTTTTTGCTGCAGGCTGTGAAAGAATATGAGAGATTCGTTTGTAAAAGCTAAAAAAAAAAAGGTCTCATGGAAAGAGTTGCGACCCGAGGGGAAGCACCAAGAGACAGAAGATTAGTTTGACTTGGAGGTAAGCGACAGTAATAATCACAGTACACACTTGCAATGTTCAGCGGTACGTCGGTGTTTACTACTGTTGCCAGGCAACCTACTTTTCTTTCCGATACCACTCATTGACTTCTTGCTTATCCACAGAATATTTTGCACGCCATCTACGGAGGCCCGCGCAAGTACAAACAAAGCTTTACTCTCCCTCACAGAAACACTGCTCATGAACTGAATGAAACGCCTCGCTTGAAGTCCCGCCTTTTCTTCCGTAACGTGGTGATGTCACAAAGTAACACATTTGCATAATACCTGCCTAGGTGCCTACAAATATGCACCTGAAAATGAGCATAATAGGTCCTCTTTAATAAAATATTTGAGGATGGGAAAACCCTACAATACACAATTGAATCAGGTGAAACAAGTACTTCCTACTTCCTAAGAATTCTACTTACAATTTCTATTTCTATTCAGTTGAATCATGTTTGAGGTAAAATAAAATATTTTTCACTTTGCATTTGCATTTTTGTAAACACAGTTGTTGCCCCTTTATTTGCGCAGTAACCTTAGTCATCATTAAAATGGCTGAGACGTGGACCTGATGATCAAATGTTGTATCAGGTTGTGTTGAACTATAACTATCATGTCATCCTGACTGACGTCTTAAAGCTGAAAACTAGCCGGAACACTTTGGAGAGAAGAGTGCATTTTGTATCATCTCATCGTGATTTCTTTGATCTGCCTTTTCTTGTGAAGGAACCCGCTCTGACAACCGCAGCCTCACGCAGAAACCCTTTCTTCCTGACCGTGGCGCTGTCAGCAGGCGGCTGGGCACGGGGCGACTTGTTCTGGGACGACGGGGACGCACTTCACACCTTCGAAATGGGAAATTATTGTTACGTTATCTTCATTGCTGGACAGGTAGGGAAACGATGAGTGATATTTGCATTGGGAAAGCTTTTGCATTTTACTGCACTACTCCTTGATTCAAAAGTCTCTTTACTGAACGATACAATTACGGTTAAATGCTTTAGACAAAAGAGGAACATAAATGGTCCCTAAATGTCTTCCTTCAGTCTCAGGTGGTGAGTGATCATCTCCGGCTGAATGGGGACCTGGATGGTCTGGTGCTGGGAGGGCTGCAGGTGTTCGGGGTGCCCTCACCACCTCTATATGTATTAGCCAACGGGGACAAAGTCAGGGATTTCACGTACCGCAGTGACACCAAGGTGAGTTCTGTGTGACTCAGCACTATTTCCTCTGATGTTTGTCTTCCTCAGAAAGACAATGATGTCATTCTGCAGATACGTGTCTGTATGTTTCCCTGTCTTTGTGCCAAAGAATCTAACCATGAAGCCGAACTCTGTTTGTGTCTTCCTCTTCCGGCAGGTGTTGACAGTGACCAGCTTGGCCTTGCCCATGTATGAGGTGTTTACAGTCCAATGGGCTCTCTGATGCACTGAACTTTATTATCCAAGAATCTTAGGGAGCCTTTGCATTTTTTTTTTACTGCTGCTATCTTGACGTATCAGATTTTCTTGCGAGGTAATTTTTTGCTGCTAACTGCTACACTGAATGTAATGTCTTGCAACAGTGCTTGAAGTGGGAAATAATAAGTGCCAGTACTCCTCTTATTCATATGTTGGCGTGTGTATCGGCCAGTATCAACAATCATTATTATATTTTGAATTTCTACAGTGTATGAAAGATACTAGGAGATATTGGGTTTGGGGGTCCTCCCCCAAGAACATTTGAAATATGCAATTTCACATCAAATTGGACCATTGGGCTATTATTACTAGTTAAATAATTATTTTATTATTTAAACATATCACAGCCTTCATATGAAAATTTAATTCTTCTGGCAATGTTTGCCCTCTAAAATCATATTCTGTAAATTAAAGGAGCCGATTCCAAAAACCTTTTAAATAATGTTCCACTAGTTATATTTGTTCAACAGTGGTGGAATGTAACTAAGTACATTTACTAAAGGTACTTGTACTTTACTTGAGTATTTACATTTTATGATACTTTATACTTTTACTGCACTCCATATTGAAAGTAAATGTTGTACTTTTTACTCTACTTTTTATTTGACAGCCTTAGTAAGTAGTTACTTTGCAGATTCAGATTATTAATAGAAAATAAAAATACATAAATCAACTAATATGTTATGATGAATTATCACAGGTTAATTTACCCAGCAGTATAGAAAGTCCTTAAACTTAGCTCCACCTTTACCAGCTGCAAAATTAAAGTGATGAACACATTAATGTATCACTAATTATAATTCAATAATATAATATATATTATGGCAAAATGGGCCATTCTGCATGATGAGTACTTTTAATTTTGATGCTTTAACTATATTTTGATGCTCATACTTTTGTACTTTTACTTAAGTAAGACTTTGAATGCAGGACTTTTACTTGTAACAAAGTATTTTCACAAAAAACATTGTCTGCAGCACTGCATTTGAGCGCTTATCAGAAGGTTTCATTTGCTTATTGTGTTTTTTTTGAGGATACCGTTGCTGGATTAGCTTCTGTTTCATCACAGGGTTTTTAGTGGATGAGTGTGAATAGCATTTGCATGTACCACCATCATTTTAAAAGATATATTGAATGTATAGATGACTTATTGTAAATTTCAAATTTACAACAAATTCAAAACAACTCAATTTATAGGTTGTAGGCAGTAAATTGTGTATTATTAAAGCTCCAGGCTCTGGCTCTGTTTTCAGGCTTTAAAAAAAATCTTTCTGATGACCTGTGATCTTTGACCAATCACAGGTCATTTCAGAGAGAGAGAGAGCGTTCCTATTGGCTGTTCATTCAACGGAGACAGCTGTCAATCACTCGCAAACTCAGATTAAACGGCCAAACTAGGCAGCGCTGATCAAATATTAATCAATATTGTGTAACTGTAATGCCTATATCTCGCCTCAAATGTTTTCAGAAACATCTTGTAGTGTACTGTTTAGCTGTAAAATGAGAGAGTTTGCTCCGGCTGGTGGGCGGTGCTTTGTATTTCCTCAACCGTTCTCAACACGGGTCACAGACTTTCTCATTTTACAGCTAAACAGTACACTATAAGATGTTTCTGAAAACATTTGAGGAGAGAAATAGGCATTACAGTAACAGAATATTGATTCATATTTGATCAGCGCGGCCTGGTTTGACCGTTTTATCAGAGTTTGCGAGTGATTGACAGCTACTCAGAGACGGCAAGGCTCCAGCTCGGCTCTGATTGGTTGTTTTGCTCCAGTCTGTGAAATCCTGCAGATGCCACTACTGTCAGGATGTAATGACCGTTTTATAAAAATAAACTTTTTTTAATCATATTTTCTCCATTTCTACCCACTGCTGCTTTAATTTACCAAAGAGATAAATTATGTATTACCTGAACTTAAACCGGTTTTGAACGGACAGGTGAAGCCTCCAGCTGCTGTGTGAGGAGATGCTCTGACTCCAGCTCTGGTCCTGATGATGGAGCTTTTGCCGGTGACCTTTAAAAACGTCATTTGTGATGAAAGAGGAGCAGATATTTAAGGTAGGGCTGGGTCGGATGATGACTTTGGTTTCGTGTAAAATATATTTGTTTATATTTTAAAGTGCAGTCATAACCTTGTGTCTCTCAATCTAAAGTGTAAAATGTGTGATTAAAAAGCCTTTCACATTCCGGAAGTAGCGGAATTTGGGGGGATTGGTCTGGAGCTGTTTAGTCAAGGTAGACACACGAGCAAGTAATTACAGGAAGTTAGACAAGTTTAGCCTTCAAAATAAAGCGCAAGCACTGTATAAGTTAAAAACGGAGGTTTTACTTTGAAAAGTTACAACCGGAAGTGTAATTTTTGCTGTAGAAAGGAGCAGCAGTCAAACGTGTGGTGTCACTGTCGGGAAAACACGGGGGATACAAACAAGGAGACACTCCGTTAACAGCTGGGCTGTATATAATTGCGGTGAGGAAAGGCGGTTAAAACGACGTTACGCTGGTACGTGCTGCCCCGGTGAGATGGATGTCCGGTGCGGGCTGTAGACTGAAGGTGAGCCGCTTTTTGCTTTTGGCCCCGTTTTCTGCTGTTCATTCATTTCTCCTCCTGCTGGAACAGGTGTATCCCCAAGCAACGGATACACATTTATCCGGTACGAGCTAATAATGTCGCTGCCGTTAGCTTAAACTAACTTTAAAGTTGCTTGGAAACGCGGGCACCGTTAACATGTTCCTAGCAACGGTCCAACGTCCCAATGTTCCAACGGTCCGTGGTCCAACGGTTTAACGGTCCAACGTTCCAACGTTCGGCAGCTAACCTTTAATTATTGATGCTCTAGGTGGCACAGAGAGCTGCTCACACACACATGTATATTAGTATTATATTAATGTGGGCCTGTGTGTAAATGGGGCTGTGGTGGTAAACAACGTGTCCCATCCTCCCCGCTGCTCCTGTCAGGCGGATGCTGGCTGTCAGTGTAGTGATAGCTGATGGAGCCCCCGACATCATGGCACGCCTCTGCTACACAGGCTGTTACTATACTGAGACATCACCCCCCCACCTCCCCTCCTCACAGTCCTGCCACACTCAGGACAGGGAGAGGCCACCTTCTACCAACCTTTTTATTATGATAGACAGACTAGAGTTGAGCCACCATAAATAAGTGCAATTAAAAAGTGCAATATTTCAATACATACTTCTGTGCAATATAAAAAACAAAAATGCCTGTGCAATACTTGTATATATTTACCATACACCATATTTCCTTTATTATTATACTGTATATTATTGTAAATACACTATTTTTTTTATTTTATTTTTTACTGTATTTTATTATGTTATTCTTTTGCTACTTAACTTACCGTTTCTTTCTTAATGGAGCTTCCCAGCAAAAAGTATTTCACACATTTTTGTACCTGTATAACCGGCGTGACAATAAACATCTTGAATCTTGAATCTGTATGGGTCAACCTAAATTCACCCTATACACTGAGCAGCAATAGGTAAACCCCTGTACATTGTAATGCTAATACTACCTATATGTGAAACGTTTTCCATTCATGAGGTGATCCAACTCTGGCTGTAGTGTGTGGTGTTTTTGTATTGGAGTGCATTATTGTGTCGGGTGTTTTTTTAATACTTTTCTCTACATAACCCCTTTGCTGATGTAATGGCAAAGTAAAAGGTGGCTCAACTGTGTTGATTATAATAAGGAAACAAAGGTGATTACATACATCTCTTCTAGGAAAATTATTATTGCCTTAAATTATTCTACACCAGAGGTTTTCAAACTTTTTGGAGCCAGAAGACCCCCTCATAATCGTTACACCGATTAAGCATAATATTTACTACTATTTGTACTCTTAGATGCCATTGAAAATATTTGTATTTTAAAACTTTTCACCCTAAATACTTCAGACCTGTTTGATAGTAGGGCTGGGATGATCTCGATTCAATACTATCACGATACTTGGGTGCCGATTCAATATGTACTGCAATTTTTAAGTATTGCGATTCGATATTATGATTTATTGCAATTTTGTTAACTTTTTTAACACTAGACCATGAGAAAAAGTTGAATCATACACTTTTACTTTTGAAAATATCTAAATTAATACATTAAAATGAGATGTCCTGAAGTCAAATATATCAGTCATTGTCAGAGGTCAAAGGATAAAAACATTTCCCTCACAAATTAGTGGTATTTTCTTTTTAATTTGTATGCCATGCTATTTTTCAGATTACCTGTGTCATGCACTTCTGTCAGGATATAGTGAGCGTTTTATGAAAATAACTTTTTTTAGTCATATCTGCTCCAATCTCGACTACGGCTGCTTTAAAGCATCTTTGGCATTTCTGTACTGCAACTGCTTGTTGCTTATTTGTTGACTAATATGCTGATATCGATATATCTGAGATAAGATAATAACCAATATATGTGGCTCGTGAATTCATCCATCAGGCTCTAGTAAGTTGTGTAGAATAATTTAAGGCAAAAAGTTTAATCACAAAGCGCAATTTAACACTTTTCCTTGCACAGAAGTATTGTTTCCTTATCAAAATCAAAGTTTTTGCTCAAAACCGGCTTGCAGGAGTTATGTTTAATAGCTTACATTTAAAAAGTATGCCACCTGCTCAAATAGGTGTATTTACATTTTATTACTTTATGGCATGAAGCTCATTGTAACACTTTTCCTGAAAGAGAAATATGTTTTGTATGCTTTCCACACTCCCACTGAGTCACCCATAAAGTTTCCTCATAACTTATACAGCACTTCCCAGAGTCCACAAGAACCCTGTTTTTCAGGCTTCTTTGTGGTCTCCTTTCAGCTGCCCCGGGCACGTCGGCATACAGCAGCGCAGATGTGAAGGGGTTTTCATTATCGTCTCCTCTATTCAAACGTCAGCGTGACAACTTAATTAATGTCGCCCAGAGGTGAGAAGCAGCAGGCCAGCAGCTTCTGCACTCGCAGCTAAACTTCCATGGTGTAGGTTTCAAGTTCTCATTAAAAGTTCTGTTTTTGGCAGGCCGTCTGTTAAAAGATTGTAAAACCAAATGTGAAGCATTCTGCAGCTCAGAGTGACACTAGACTAGAGCGTCAGAAGGATGTGAATCATTTGATAGAACAGTGAAAAGGTCACGAGCACACTGAGGTGTTGACAGCATTAAAGATGAAGACTGAACGAGCATTATCAAACTGACCCGAGTGGCCCTGTAATCACACACAGACCAAAATAACCACTGGATATAGCAGCACGTTATTGCTGCTGGTATGATGAGGCTACTGGAAACAGCTGTGTGTCATGTTTATGATCCCGGTCTGTCATTATATTCATGTCTGTCAGAGTGTGTGTCTTGTAGGAATGCAGAGTCGGAGTACGTAGACGCGTCAGTCCATTCTGTCTTGTTTACAAGTGGATTAGTATCGTGCTGCTATGAAGCAGTTATCATGCAAATAGCCCCGTGGCAGCTAATATTCAGTAGTCTAATATTGTGGCTTGCGGATAGAGGAACGGTGGCTTGGCAAGCAAATACTTCCTCCTCCTGTTTTTCTCCTCCTTAATTAAGTCTACGCATGTCCTATGAAATGTGCCTTGACTTGACTAGATTATTATTTTTTTTCAGTCTGAAAACATATAAAATCAGTGCAGTCTATCTTATAAATCGCTTAGTTGACAGACTTGAATTGAATTTTGATTTAGATGAATTGTTTCAGTCATTTATCAAGTAAAAAATGGCACATTTTTGCTGGCTCCAACTTCTTAAATGTGACAATTTTCTCATTTTGTTTGGTTTATATAATTTTAAATTGATGCTGGATTTTATCGTTTTAAGTTTATCTTATCATTTTGGTATTTTTACTTTTTAAAAAAAAAAAATTAAAATTATTTTATACTCAAAGATATTCAGTTTACTGTCATAGAGGAGTAAAGAAACCAGAAAATATTCACATTTAAGAAGCTGGAATCAGAGAATCTCTACTATTTTTTCCTTTACAAATTTCTCAAACAGATTAATCGATTATCAAAATAGTTGCCGATTAATTTGATAGTATAATTAATAGTAATAATTGAGTAATTGTTGCAGCTCTATTTGATTTAGATGAATTGTATCAGTCATTTATCAAGTAAAAAATGACATTTGCTCGCTCCAGCTTCTTAAATGTGATAATTTTCTCATTTTGTTTGGTTGATATAATTTTAAATTGAGGCTGGGTTTATTGTGGTTTTAATTTATTTTATCATTTTAAGTTTATTATATCCTTTTGGTATTTTTGTTTTTATGATCCCTCGTTTGTTGGTATTTTATTCTATTTCCGTTTCTGATTTTTATCTGCTGTTTTTGTTGTGATTGTTTTTTTTTTCTTTGTAACTTTGTTGAAAAAAATAAATAAACTTTATTATTGTTATTATTATTATTATTATTATTATTATTATTATTATTATTATTATTATTATTATTATTATTATATCTTTCTGTTTTGGACATGTCACCATGGGCTCTCGGACTTTGTGTCGGGCATTTTTCACAATTTTTCTAAACATTTTTTAGACAAAAAAATAATCCGTTAATCTAAAAAATATGATGAAAATGACTTAGTTGCAGCCCAAGATTATTGGCAAGAAACAGCAGCCAGTCCATTTTCACAAGATGTATTGCGCAAATGGTAAAACACCCTCACACACACTTTTTTAAATGTAAACCAAATGATGGCCTACAGTGAGCCTCGTCTCCGAGGTCATGCCTGGATTTCATGCCAGCAGACTTCCTGTCTGGGGCCTGGCATCAGGAAGTGGGGTGCCTGCTTAATCAGGCAGAGGTAAACATGCCCTCTGAGGAAACAGGAGGGAACATTCCTCAGATGGAGTGGGGAGTACATGATGTCAATGCTCAGCCAACAAGAAAACAAGGTTACACACATGAAGTAGGTCCAAAGATACAGATACACGTCAAAGCAAAGAGAAAGAAAAGCGAATCAATGAGTTCTATGTGAGGTGAAGTTTAGACTTTATTTGTTTAGTGTTCTTTGAGCCTGAAAAGAAAGAAAGATTCCCTTCAAAGAAGAAAGCCCTCGACAACATCTAAAGAGTCGTGTTTCTTTTTGCTTGACGTGACGTTTGTCTCATCACACGGGACTTTCTCTCTGAAGCAGAAACACTGTTGGTGTGACATGCTGATCCCAGTTCAGTGCTGCTGTTGATGACATCTGTTGGCTACTGATATCCGCTTGGAATTTCACACGGATGGAGTGAAGTGTGTTTGCACATGTTTTTGTGTGTGTACACACTGGTCTGTGTGTGTGCGTGTGTGTTGTTTACAGAAGGTGGGACCCGTTTGGTTACACACTATATAACTATTTGTGTTAGTAGGTGGAGGCGTCTGCAAAGAAAATGTGGCACAGGGAAATGCTGAACAAGTACAGAGGGGATTGTGGGGATTGTGGGGTTGAGCGCTGCAGAGAGGACACTGCAGTAAATACAGGGACACATGTGACAGAGCAGGTGAAGTGTAGGTGAGGAAGATGTGTGCAGTCACACCGTCCTTAAAATATTAACTTGAATGTCATGTTGACTTTTTTCTCCTCCTGCTCTTTATCACTCCATTCCTATCATGGACTGACCTCCCCTCCTCTACCTAAAAACTCCCCTTTCTCCTCCCAAACATCCAGACGATGGGCCCAGTGTCCCTGTGCCTGAGGAGATGTCTCTGGGTCGGCTCCTGCGACGTGCCTCCTCCAGGGCCTCCGACCTCCTGACCTTTAACCCCGGGGCGGGGGGCTCGTCGCTGCGCTCGGGCCTGGATGGCGAGATCATCTTCTCCAAGAATAATGTTTGTGTGCACCCTGCAGAGCCCCTGCCTGGCCTGGCGGAGCACCACCCAGGTTAGGCTGCACTGGTGTTGAAAGTGTCTTTCCTGCTGTATTTCTGTGTGAGGTGTGAATGGAGATGTCGAGTGAACCGTTCAAGCCAGCTTTCCTTTCAGTTATTAAAGAGGACCTATCATGCTCATTTTCAGGTGCATACTTGTATTTTGGATGTTTACATGCTTTAATGTTCAAAAAATACTTTTCTCATACCGGCTGTGCTGCAGCACCTCTGTTCACCCTCTGAAACGTCTGAAACGTTCTGTTTGAGCTCTCAAAAAGCCCAGTCTGCTCTGATTGGTCAGCTGGCCCTCTGTTGTGATTTGTCACCTGAACCAAACTCTTCAGACTCCGCTCCAGCTCCGCTCTAACTAGCTTTGTTTGAGGGCGTAACAAACTAGCCGCTAGGCAGGTATTATGCAAGTGTGTTACTTGGTGACATCACCACGTTACGGAAGACTTCAAGCAAGGCGTTTCAGGCAGTTCAGGAGCAGTGTTTCTGTGGGTTTTACATACACAAAAAAACGATATAACACACTAAAGGAAAGAGAAAAAGCATAATAGGTCCCCTTTAATGCAGGGTTCCTAAATTGTGTGCAGCTGGGGTGCACCAGTAGCTCACCTGGTAGAGCGGGCGCCCCCCGGGGTTCAAATCCTTCCTGCAGCTCTTTGCTGCATGTCATCCCCCCTCTCTCTCCCTTTCACAACCACTGTTCAATTACTAATCACTGCCACTATCAAATAAAGGCAAAAAGCCCCAAAATTTATCTTAAAAAAGAAGAAGTGTGCAGCAACCCTCTAATGAGATGAGAAGTACGGTGAGAAATCATTGGATGTAGTGAATTTGAAGTTCCTAGTGCAGTGACGAGTGTACTTGACAAGGCAAGTTTATAGCACCTCACCATACCTTGCAGACGAAAATCCATCTTACGGACCAATCAGCGTCCTGTGAGCAGCTACTGGCAGCTACATGCGTGGTTTAGGTGTGTGTGTGACGACACGGAGAGGCGACTGCGTAGCTGCAATAGCGTCAGTTATATCAGAACTGGAGAGTATTTCTTCTTTGAAAGAAGAGCAACAGAAGGCTTTCCTCGATGGAAAACATGTTTTCGCTCTTCTCCCGACTGGCAGATGGTTCATCCAATCACCTGCCAAGTATTTTTTGAAAGTGCCTGCCCTTTTCCAAACAGTTTCCAGTGGCGGCTTCTCAGATGGTTCTGTGTAACAAACCATCTGGCGGGTTGGGTTACCTTTCAACAACTAAGTAATTCAAACTGCTTCACAAAAGATATAAATGGCAAAGACAAGATAGAAGAGAAACACAAGGCAATATAAAAAATACAACACAAATAAAAAAAAAAGGTTTAAAAACAGCAAAATAAAATAGGAGATAAATATAGAATAAACTTAGATGATAATAGTCTCAAATTTAATTTAATAAAAGGCCCCTCACTGGACATATACAGTAGATTGAGTTCACTTATTATTTGACAAACAAATGGTAAAATAGAAGTTGAGCTTTGTAAAAGCTAAGATTAAAAAGCAGTCTGAAACACATGGCATATTTACAGCTGTCAGCCAGATGTCTTTCTGTCGGCATTTTACAGGCTTTTATAGTGCTTTCACTTTTACTACTGTATGACTATAAACACACAATATTCCTCCTCCTTTTATGAAGACTGCTATAACAGACTAAAATATTGTTTCCTTGGTCTACTCGCTTTATTTATGCATGTGAAGGATGTGTGATTCTGGCCTTAGCATTAGTGGCCTGTTTTGCTGGTTTACAGTTTGAACTCTCACTGGTATGAATACTAACAGCATTTCCTTAATTTCTCCATCTCTTATCTCCTGTGATCCTCCGTGTGTGTGTGCGTGTGTGTGTTGCAAGGTCGTTACTCACCTCTCAGGGTGTGTCTTCATCTCTTTGTGCGTTTATCTCTTCTCAGGTTTCATGTTTGTCTTTGGGTTGCTGCTTCCAGCTACTTATAAAAAAAGTTTTTTATTTTTTCTCAACAAAATTATTCCTAACTTTATGTTGCCCCCTGCAGGCTACCTGTGCGTGCACACGGAGAAGGATGAGAGCCTCGGCACCACTCTGATTCTGACCTGGGTGCCCAACTCCCGCATCCAGAGGCAGGATGAGGAGGCGTTGCGCTACATCACGCCGGAGAGCTCACCTGTACGCAGGAACGCACGCCGCCGAGGCCGACGGTAGGAAAGTTATTTCTTAAAATGTGTATCCTCAAGGTCTTTAACATGTCTTGGATGCACAGAAACGGCGTTTAAAGTTACCGTGAGGAACTTTTAACTGGTTATGAAACACTCTCAATTTAATACTGATGCCTCTATACAACCTACTATTCAACAACTATTTCCATATAGTTATTCTGCTATAATATAATGCTTGTCATCGGTGTCACCGGGTCAGAGCTTGGCAAAATCAGACCAAATAATGCAGGTTCACAAGAAACTCCTTCAGCTCAGCCTCCTCCTCCGGCCAGGAGCAGAGCTTCGCCTCGCTGCTCCGCCAGTCCCCGCTGAGGGCCAACACCGACACCACGCTGCTGGAGGCCCAGGCCGTATTGCTGGGCCCGCTGGAGGGAAGGGGAGGCACGGGAGAACCAGAACCAGGACTGAGCGGAGTAGACTGTCAGACCCTGCTGCAGTAAAATTAGAAGTTTTCTAAAGGGACTCTGGTGCTTAGAAACACTACTGCTTTTGTCCACAGGGAGCACCAATATCAACACAAAATGAAAGTTCCTTGTTGTAGCTTTAAGTAGTACGTTATTTTTAATGTAATGATCTCTTAAAGAACACTCCTTAAAATACACCATTTTCGAAACAGCACGTAGTTACAGTCTGAAAACCATAGTTACACTGAGATTAAAAACTACTGTATAACACATGATACTGATGGTGTTTTAAACCAACCGTCCCCTCCAGACCCTACTCCTGTCACCCAGCAGCCCAGGAGGAAGATGAGGACGAGGAGAGGAACATTACCAGCAGCGCCTCCGCAGAGAGCCACAGCCTGGTGGTGGAGGCAGGAGCGGATCCCTCCTCACACCAGCAGCAGCTGCCCTCTGCGGGCGAGGAGGGCGACGAGGGATCCTGCGAGCTGTCGGACGAAGTGAGTCGGGACAGCACCATGGGTTCAGACTCGGACACGTTCTCCTCCCCGTTCTGCCTGTCCCCCGTCAGCGAGGCCCTCTGTGAAAGCAGCGGCTCCGTCTTCCTGGACAGTGAAAGCAGGTCAGTGATTGCTTTGAGATCAGGCGGCAACCTCCGGGTCTGAGAAGTGAAGCCGATGCAGAAGTGTCTTAAACTAGCATTCTCTCTAACAGCCAGCAGGAAGCGACTCCTCTGGTTGCAAAAAGAAGTCTGATTGTATAGAAGTCTATGAGAAATGTGCCTACATCTCACTTGATTTATTACCTCAGTAAACATTGTAAACATGAGTTTATGGTCTCAATCACTAGTTTCAAGTCTTCTTCAATACAGCATGATGTTCATTTAGTAAATTATTGTCCTATTTAGAGTCAAATAGACCGTAAAGGAGGGGATGCTTTAGGGCGGGGCTACCTTGTGATTGACAGGTTGCTACCACGGCGTTGTCCGGTCTGGGAGTTGTCCGCGTTTCACAGTGTGTTTTCAGTTCATGAAAGTTAATTATAACCTTTTTTGGTCGCCTGAAAATGTCTTATTCAGCGTTTTAGCTCCACCTTCTCGAGTCACTTCTGGTTGCAAAAAACAAGATGGCGACGGCCAAAATGCCACAAACCAAAGGGTGACGTCACTGCGACTACGTTCACTTCTTATATACAGTCTATGGTTGAAATGGGCTTCGTTCATGATCTGTATTGTTGTTTTTACACGGTAGAGTTAAGTGATCAGTGATCTCTCTGTCGAGTTCTTGTCTCTGTAGCCTGTTCTGTCACATATAAAGTATTTGTTGCACTTAGTAATTCCTTATCCTTTTAATGATCTTTTATTATATAAACTATTAACCTATTAACAATCCGACAGCCATCTTTCAGAGGTTGTAGCGGGCTCAGTTTTAAAGCTAGAGTGACGATACTGGCATCATATGAAACTAGAAAATCTAAAGAATCCATTGGTACCAACAATGTCATGTTAGCTTGTCGGGAAGAACGCTGAATAACGCTCCAAACTTTCAAAGGGGTCCCTTGACCTCTGACCTCAAGATATGTGAATGAAAACTCTGAGATGAGCAGAGTGAAAACTGTATTTTATTAGATCAAACAGATGTTGACAAACTGCATAATTTTGCAGTTGAAAAAAGGTAATAAATCTCGATATATATCTTATAGCAAAACTCAGCATATCGCGAAATGTTTAAAATTGCAATAAGATCGTATCATGACTTAAGTATCGTGATAATATCGTATCGTGTGGCCTCTGGTGATTCCCACCTACTATGCATAATCCAAAATCATATGAAATGATGCAGTTGTGTATTTATTTGCTTTATGAGTTCCTCTCTTTTCTTACCAGTATTGAAAAGTCAGAGAACTGACGAATTAGCAGCTTATTTTCTATACAGGACAAAATACCAATTTAGTTCACATTCAGTGAGATTTAATGAGACATTCAACAGTCTCTCGTTAAGGCGTTGTATTTATTTATTGATGCACAGTTGCTTTTGTTGGCCTAAAAGCAATAAAATATAAATACTCACTGCATGTAAGTTGTTTTGTAATCTTCCCCCCAGGCTGCTTAAAAAAAACCAATTGATTACCCAGAGGACTTTGCCTCAGTGCAAAGCTTTACAGCAGTGGTCTCTAGTGAGGACAGCACTGATGTTGTGATTTGTGAGACGCACGAGAGAGATCAAATGAGAGAAAATGTTGTTTTAGGTTATTTTTGGCAAACAGATTTAGGGATTAAAGAAGAAGTATAAATCCTCTGAGTGTGCTGTAAAATAATGTAAGGTTGTGTTCTGTTTGCTTTAGAGCGAGTGAGCCGTCTGTTTAGGGCTGCAACTAACGATTATTTTCATCATCTATCAATCTGCTGATTATTTTCTAGATTAATTGATTAATCGTTTGATCTATAAAATGTCAGAAAACAGTGAAAAATGTCCGTCCCAGTTTCTTAAAGTCCAAGGTGATGTCTTTAAATGTTTTGTTTTTTCAGTCCAAAAACACAAAGATATTCACTCTAATATGATTTAAAACAGAGAAAGCAGGTAATCTCCATATTTGAGAGGCTGAAAACAGCATTTTCTGACATTTTTGCATGACAAATTAATTAATCGATTATCGAAATAGTCGGCGATTTATTTTTCAGTCGATGAACTAATCGATTAGTTGACTAATGATTTCTGTGAGGATTTTATTAGGGATTCAAATCCGAACCGTGGGCTCGTTGAACCATTGCATCACTATTAAATACAGGCCTGCTTATTATTTGATACGTTGCCAGAGATATACAGAAGGCAGTTATCTGACCATAGGCCTACTTGACCATTAAAGGGATAGTTCGGGTGTTATGAAGTGGGGTTGTATGAGGTACTTCTCCATAGTCAGTGTATTACCTACAGTCGATGACGGTCGGCACGCCCCCAGTTTGGAGAAACAGACAGGAGTACCGAACCAGGAGCAAAGCGATGTACTGCTGTGGACGGGGACGGCAGCGAAATGTATTCTAGCCACATAAAAGGAAGGCCCACCTAAAAAAAATCAAAGTCAGTTAAGTGTACGCTATATTTAGAATATTTTCACCACTTTATCTTGTCGTCAGACAGCTCTTTCCTTCTCCTTTCTGACAGGGAACTGAACTGAAAACCTTTCTATGCTCTCTCCAAAGCCAGCAAGCTCAGATGACAAAAACAGTATAGATACGTTTCACTTTCAGTTCAGTTCGCCGTCGGAAAATATTCTAAATATAGCATACGCTTAAACGGATATCATTTAGGTGAGCCTTTCTTTTAGGTGGTCTAAATACGTTTATCTGCCGTCCCCGTCCACAGCACTGTGTTACTTTGCTTCTTTGCCGGTGCTCGGGTCTGTTTCTCGTTGCTGGGGGAACGCCAACCGTCATCTACTGTAATAATACATATACATTCATACACTGATGGCAGAGGCTGCCATGCAAGGTGCCAACCTGACCATCAGGATCTAATCTAATCTAAATACTCATTCACACACACCAATGGCTCAGCCTTCAGGAGCAATTTGGGGACACATTGACATGTGACCGAAGGAGCCGGGAATCGGATCGCCGACCTTCCAATTGGTGGATGACCTGCTCTACCTCTGAGCCACAGCCGCTCCTACTAATACACATACTACTATGGATAAGTACCTCATACAACCCCACTTCAAAACAGCTGAACTATCCCTTTAAGTAACCTGCCTTATTTCATGTATAAAATCAGTTTTTTGGCTTCATATAATATAGAAATATCATTCATTACTATCAATAAATCAATCTATTTATATATTTTTGAGTTTAAACACATTAGAAATGTTTTTCGCGAACCGAAACCGTGACCCAAAAACCGCAATAGAAGTTGCACCACTAGAATTTATCATACTGTCACATAAGTTAGTATTTACATCTGCTCTAAGCTGCATCCCTCTGAAGACGGGAGGCTTAAAATTGTGTCCACGCTTTCAAACACAAAACATCAGCAGTTTTCATCTGAATGACAAGCTGTCATATACTACTGTATAGCATTGTAATCCAGATGGTTATTTATATGGTACATTTGTTATAAAAGGTGTTTTTTCAGTTACCCTAAACTACCACAAGGTGGAGCCAAAAAGAAAAGAATTGATTGAGGGATGATTTACACTCTGAGGCCACATGGTGGCCTACTGCACTACAGCTGCTTCAGGAGTGAAAGCAGGTAGAAGACTTCAAGTAGGAGGCATGAAGAAGTGTTAAGTTCAAGATGGGTTCAGTCACTTAAAGCAGCTCTCAATCTGAATGTTTTATAATGTCACAGATGGCCCGAAATAAGTCCCCAAATCCTACAAACCCCCTAAAAAAACCTTCTAGAGACTTTTGTCTAATCAAGCGAGCCATCTGGACAGTGATCGCGTTGCTCTTCGGACCTCACGGCCGTTTGACTTTATGATTCCCTCCGTGGTCGTTTCCTCACGCAGCTATTTGGCCTGACGTGTTGCCCAGAATGTCAGTGTGTGTCGAGGAGAGCGAGAGAGCGAGTCAGTGTGTGTGTGTGTGTGTGTTGAGGCCTTTTTAACCACTCTCAGCTTGCTGTAAGTGTGTGACTTGGCAGCGCTCTCTGCTTCACAGCTTCTAACCTTTACTCTGTCCCTCTCTTCCTCCATTCCTCCACTCGCTGTCTCTGGCACTCGTATCCATCCTCTTCTTCGCCTGTTTTTCCCCTCTTCCTGCACTCTTTATTTTGCATCCTTTCCTCTCGCTCATTCTCTCTGTTTTCCTCAATATTGTTTCATTCGGTGTTGCCCACCTCTCAAATATCTTGCCCCCTCCCCTCCCTTTCCCCTTCCCTTACTAAAAGTCTGTGTGAAGCCCTTTGATTCCCAGTGCTCCCGGGGTTGTTGTGCTGGGCTGAATGTCAGCTCTCCGGATTAGAGGACTGAAGAGAGCGGAGCAGCAGCCAAAACCCTGGAACCCACTCAATCTCTCTTTCTCTCTCTCCTGCTTTAATTGACACTGTTAAGGGGCCAGGAACTGGAAACATGTCACTTGGAATCATTCAAAGAGAAAGAACCGCGTATTGGAGAGCGAGAGCGGATGAAAAGGGAGGAGGGAGAAAGAGGAGAGTGGTGGGAGAGAGGGCGAATCCACTGCAATCTCTGTCAAGCTTCTTAACAAGTTCCTTTAAAGTTTAACAGTAGTTTAGGAAACTGTCTGTCAGGGTGTGCGGCCTTCTTCAGGCTCTACTTGCACAATTTTAATATGTGATTGTCTCAGATAAGTGGTTTCCAGTGTTTTACACTTGTGACGCCTTAAGCAACTATCATTTAACAATACTAGGGGTGTAAGAAAATATCGATGCACTTAAATATCGCGATATAATGTTTCTCAAAAGCACTATAGATTTTTTAAATTAATATTTACATGCAAAGATTCGACACATTCGTCTGTTGATATGCTTCTTATATTTGATTTCTGTGAGGAATTAACTAGGGATTCAAAACCGAACCGTGGGCTCGTTGAACTGTTGCATCGCTATTAAATACAGGCCGGCTAATTATCTTATGCGTTGCCAGAGACACAGAAGAGGCAGTTATCTGACCGTAGGCCTACTTGACCATTAAAGGGATAGTTTGCGTGTTTTGAAGTGGGGTTGTATGAGGTACTTATCCATAGTCAGTGTATTACCTACAGTAGATGACAGTCGGCACGCCCCCAGTTTGGAGAAACAGACAGGAGTACCGACACAGGAGCAAAACAATGTACTGCTGTGGAAGGAGATGGCAGCAAAACATATTTTAGACACCTAAAAGAAAGACCAGCCTAAAAGAAATCAGTTTAGTGTACGCTATATTTAGAATATTTTCACCACTTTATCTTGCCGTCAGACAGCCTTTTCCTTCTCCTTTCTGACGGGGAACTGAACTGAAAACTTATCTAATCAGATATGTTTTACTTTCAGTTCAGTTCGCCGTTATTCTAAATATAGCGTACCATTATACAACAGATACAAACAGATATACATTTCTTTTAGGTGAGCCTTTCTTTTGGGTGAATTAAAAGTTACATGCAAAGATTCGTGGCAGACAGTGGCTCAGATTGGATAAAAACTAGTGCTATGATGTTGGATTTTACAGTGACTGTGATAAATGCTGATTGCATAAAAAAGTTTTCCTAAAATTACATTAAAAAAAACGCAATAAATCTCTTTGCTTACTGTATGGCAATATATCACAATATATTGAATGGTTACCCCTGTATCACTATTCGTATCATATCGCCAGATTCTTGCCAAAACACAGCCCTAATACATACTGTATGTCTACAAGTCGTGACCAAAGTTTGATTCCTATTGTACTGAAGAGGTAAAAGTATCCCATTTGAAGACAAAAGAAATCATTAAAAATAACTTATTAATGTATAAGAAATCATTTTTTTTCTCCTTTTATTATTCATTGGACCCCTCTTAGAAGTTTTCATGTATTGTTTTACAATATTGAATCAAAGTAGGGGTGTAAGAATGAGGATCACAATATTATGTGTTGTTATACTGTATCGATTCGGATAGCGGGCTCAGTTTAAAGCTAGGTGAAGGTACTGACAAGGAATCCATCGGTACCAACCATGTCATGTTAGCTTGTCGCGAAGAAGGGTGAATAACACTCCAAATTTATGCTAAATTTAGGCGAGGAAAAACTGACATGGCCATTTTCAAAGGGGTCCCTTGACCTCTGACCTCAAAATATGTGAATGAAAATGTGTTCTATAGGTACCCACGAGTTTCCCCTTTACAGACATGCCCACTTTATGATAATCACATGCAGTTTGGGGCAAAACAATGCAATTTTTTGCATGCAGTACAAGTATGTTATTTTCGCCTATTCTAAAATGGAGCTTTTCTGAAGGGATCTTTATACTATGACAGTTTTCCTAAAATTAGATTTAAAAAATCGCAATATATTGAATTGTTACCCCTGTATCATGATACGTATCGTATCGGCAGATTCTTGCCAACACACAGCCTTAAATCAAAGTAGATTTTAATGTGGGTTTTTTGACCCTGATCAACAGAACAAGCCCTTTAATGCCAAAGTGAAAACTGATCACCACAAAGTAGATCTAAATTCTTTAAAGGTATAAAATACAAAATATACAAGTATATACAGTTAAAACTGATTGTAGGTATCGATGTTGTAAAATAACAAAACTTTCAAGGGAGGTGAATCCTTTTTATAGGCACTGTAATAATCCCCTTTCTAGAGGAGGCCTCATGTGTAGAAAGTCCTGCATCTGACTAGAATGTGTGCTGTTCTGGTTCTGGGATTATTACAATACCACATGATTCATAAATATGATAACAAAATAACGTCAGATGTTTTTCTATAAAACTCCAAACTGTACTGACCACTTTCCAGCGTGAGCACTGCAGAGAGCCCCCACCTTCACCCGAGCCCTCCCTCGTCTCTCCGGGGATTATCCGAAGGGCCTTTGAGTCCCCGGAGGCCTGTAGCACTCGGTCCTGGTTCTCAGGGTGACCTGGCAGCACCTTCCCCCGGGGTGAAGCCTCGCGTACCTGGAGAGAGGTGTTATGAAGGGCCTCGGGGCAGTTTGATCTCACCCTGGCCTGGTGGGACGTGATGTCGGTTGCAGCAGCCTGACTCCATCAAAACAGCTTGTTTACATAATGTACTCTCTGTACGGTTTATGGTTTGGCTGCTGGCTGCGTTCTCTGCCTACAGTACATGAGCAGATTCAGGCTGTTGACACTGACAGACGCTGTTAATCACTCGTTGAGTTTACGCTTGAACGCAGCACAGCGGAGGATCCGCATTGTAATGCCAAGAATCATGTGCTTTCTCACCACATTTTCCATGGTTTTTGCACTTTTCTTTATATGCGGAGAAATAGCGTTTTGTACTTAAAGCATGCAAGAAGAGTGAAGGAAATGTCTGCTGTAAATGGGCTCGTTGGCCTTGTCAACACCCCCAGCTTCACGGTCGTTGGGAGATATGAAAAAGCGAGTACAGTAGTCCTTTAAAATAGACTTCACTTCACTCCCTTACCAGAGCTGTCTCTCCCCCAGTCTCCTTGTGTTCCACAGTCTGGTTTGTGGCGTGATACATGAGACAGAGAGCAGTAAATCACCAGATAGCAGAGGAAACTGTGCAGCTTGGATTGATCATGGGCCTTGTTATTCTCCCATCTGCTTACGGGGAAATGATTAGCCAGACATGATTGATTCAGGGTGTAATAGATTAGACCGGGACTGCCTCCCTCGACTTTTCAAAGCACCAACATGCCACTTTGTGTTCACCTGCAAAAATGTCGTAAATAGAAAAGTCCTTAAATTCACACATTCATTCATACGAAAGAGATAAACAGTTCTTGTAGCATTCTTGTTTATATTAGAAATATAATAAACTATTTTTTTTAAATGAATGATTTCTGGTTTTGATTATTTAAATAAATAGTAAGTGTATTTGATAGTAAGCATAGACTGTATATAAGAAGTGAAGGTAGTCACCGTGACATCACCCATTGGTTTGTGGACTGCCGTTTTAAAGCCTCGAGTTTGGCATTCTGGCCGTCGCCATGTTGGTCTTTTGCAACCAGAAGTAACACGAGAGGGTGAAGCTAAGCACAACCGAACGCTGAATAAGATGTTTTTAGGCAACCTAAAAATGTTATAATTAACTTTCATGAACTGAAAACACACTGTGAACGTTATAAGACAAAAACACGGACAACTCCCAGACCGGACAACGCCGTGGTAGCGACCTGTCAATCACAAGGTAGCCCCGCCCTAAAGCATCCCCTGCTTTATGGTTTATTTGACTCTAAATGGGACCATAATTTACTAAATGAACATCATGCTGTATTGAAGAAGACTTGAAACTAGCGATTGAGACCATAAACTCATGTTTACAATGTTTACTGAGGTAATAAATCAAGAGAGAAGTAGGCTCATTTTCTCATAGACTTCTATACAATCAGACTTCTTTTAGCAACCAGAGGAGTCGCCCCCTGCTGGCTATTAGAAAGAATGCAAGTTTAAGACACTTCAGCATTGACTTCACTTTACAGACCTCGGAGGTTGACCACTGATAGTGAGCAGTAAGCAAATAACTTCATGTAGGCGTCAACTTCTCAGATGTCGGCGGGTTTAACACATCGGTCGTTTCTCAGCATTAGCATGTCTCGAGACGTGTTTGAGAGGGCATTATGGCCATTAGCTATGGTCCATTCAATTGTGTGTGTGTGTGTGTGTGTGTGTGTGGAGGAACCCTCGACTCAGGTTTCAGTGCCGGGAACAACATGCTGGCCATGGGGGAATGACAGGGGAAATTGGACGGCAGACAGTGTGATTTGTGTGTGTACACGTCTCCTTGTGTGTGTGTGTATGTGTGTCCTCAGAAGCCTCCATGCATTCCTCCCATTCTCAGCCTCTTGGTGGAACCGTACTGAGACACAAAACAACAGGGCAGATCTGAGCTATATGTCTGCACAATTATCAACACCGCTGGACGCTGTCTACATGATATTTATTATTAATAAGTCTCTGAATGTGAGGCTCAAGGAAGGAGAGATTTTTATGCAGAAGGGATAAACAATATGTGAAGTCTCATTCCTGTCTCATTGATTTCATGGAAAACATGACTCAGTTCCAATCAAGCTCCAAAAAATTAATCCACAAAACTCTTTCTTTTCTTTTTTTTTTGTTTGCCAGGGAGCTGTGCGAGGAGTCCATGACCCACTCCGCAAGCTCCGCCTCCAGCCTGGACAGCCACGCCCCCTCCGAGAGCGGCTGCCAGTCGCACGGCATGCGGTGGGAGGAGCAGCAGAAGGTGCTGGCTCTGGAGCAGTTGTGCGGCGTTTTCAGGGTGGACCTGGGTCACATGAGGTCACTGAGACTCTTCTTCAGGTCAGCGGGGAAGTGCAAAGGTCGCGGGGAGGTCATGAGGGGGGGTCACCTTGTTGCTACTGTGCAGTGCCTCACGAGGTGTTGTGGGTTTCAGGGTGGTGTCGGTTTGTTTTATGATAATTAGTGGAAAATTAGTTGTGGATATGATTAGAAATATGTTAAGTAAGGAATAAAAAAATGTTCCAGCTTTGATAATCACATTCCTTCAAATGTCCTTCATGAATCTTAAGTTCTTGTAGAGCTGCAACGATTAATCGATTAGTTGTCAACTATTAAATTAATCGCCAACTATTTTGATAATCGATTTCAGCTTCTTAAATGTGAATATTTTCTGGTTTCTTTACTCCTCTATGTCAGTAAACTGAATATCTTTGAGTTGTGGGCAAAACAAGGTATTTGAGGACGTCATCTTGGGCTTTAGGAAACGCTGATCTGACATTTTTCACCATTTTCTAACATTTTATAGACCAAACAACTAATCGATTAATCGACAATGAAAATAATCGTTAATTTCAGCCCTAATTTCTTGTCTTTATAATTTTTTCTGATGCCGTTGCAGTGATGAGGCGTGTACCAGTGGCCAGCTGGTGATCGCCAGCCGAGAGAGCCAATATAAGATCCTCCACTTCCACCATGCTGGCCTGGACAAGCTGGCTGAGGTCTTCCAACAGTGGAAGTGCTGCAGGGAAACTCAGCTTAAAGACCAGGTCGGGTTACAATCCAAAAATCCTCTTTGTTTGGAGTTTTATTGAGAAACGAAGGAACTTTTCAGCCTTTCTCTCCCAGTTTCCTACTCAAATTTTGCTCAATTGGTTCTCTTTCCGTCAGGTGTCGGATGAGAAATCCTGCATGCAGTTTTCCATCCAGAGGCCCACCCTGCCGTCGGCCGAGACACACCCGGAGGAGAAGCTCTACCGGCGGCTGGACGTCACCACCTGGCTACGTCACCTCAACCACAACGGGCAGGTGGAGGAGGAGTACAAGCTGCGCAAGGTACGTCTGTGGGTGTTTTCACAATCCTGTGGGATCATCTCACCTGCTGCTGCCCACGCAGTCAAGCTTCACATTTTCTTGCGTTTTCTTTTCTGTCTCAATCACTCATACTGAAAGTCATTTTGAGAGTGAAGCCCACAGAGTATAACTTTCAGTTTGAGTCAGCACCTCCAGTCTGTAGCTAATGAGAGGGTTGGTCTTGGCCGATGTCCCCCTGTGAGTCATTTCACTTCTCTTGGATTGACTCAATTGAAGGTTTAAGATCTTACTGAAATGACTCAGTGGCAGTTAGACTGTGACCGAGAACATTTCCTCTGTAAGCAAATGCAGGAACAGAAGAGCACTGTTTTCGCTGGACGTGCAGGTTGTACAGTGTTTTTTGGGGGGGGAGGGGGGGGGGGTTTGCAGCGTTTTGAAACAACACATCTGCTGTCTGCTAAAAATTACGTTCCCATACAACTAAACTGCATTCTCAATTACGTTTGGAAGATATTTTGTTCCGGATTACGTTTATCACAAATCCCTTTGCGGACGGCCGCAGCGAGTGACGTAGTACAACGAGCGACATGCAGAGCAGGTGACGTAGTATATCGAGCGACCGTGAATGAAAATACGTTGAATTAAAAACATTATGGAACTACAATGGCACTCGGAGAGCGCAGGCTTCCGCCAAGGTGCGTGACTTTAAAAACAGATCACAGCTCACAGCTGGCGGTACCGTGAGGTGGTCGGCTTGTTATTAACACGGTGTGTTTCCGTGTAACGTATCGGCGGATGCCTCTGTCGTTCAGCAGCCTTGTTATGTCTGTAAAACGTTACACTACGTTGTCTCTCATCCCGTCAGCTACCGCTTTGTTCTTTCTCACCGCGGACGGACAGCAGCACCCGCACACACATCCACACACGTCTCTCTCTGCTCTGAGAAGGAGGCGGGGTCACGCATCATCAGTAACACTGTGCATGTGTTAAACCCTGTGGTCTTAATGCTCAGGCTGATCGGAATCCTTAAAAAAAATTCCTGAATCTGGATCATGATCCGGACCCCCACCAAAATCTAATGGATTGTTCATTGTGCCACACCCCACCCCTCCAAAAACTTTCATTCAAATCCATCGCGGACTTTTGGAGTTATCCTGCTCACAGACAGACAAACAAACAAACCAACGCCGGTTAAAACATAAGGAGTTAATAATAATAACGGGTATAACAAGCAAGAAAGTCCACTACCGGCGGGCGGGCGGGCGGGAGGGAAGGTGGATTGTTCCACCAAACACAGGACTTTCCCCCAGGAGACCGCTGTTCCAGTCATTTCTTGCGTTTTGTTTTTACGTCATTTGAAGCCAAACCATGATGTTTTTTTACTAAACCTAACTAAGTAGTTTTGTTGCGTTTTCGTTTTGTTGCGTTTCCATTTACGACGTTCATCACTTGTTTAAAACCGTTAAAAACACCGACCGTAATCCGGGAGAAAAATGTGTTTCCCTCAAAACGTATTTTGGTCATGCAGTTTAGTTGTATGGGAACGTAATGTTGTGGTAGACAGAGCTGCTACTGTTGTTCAGTGAGATGATGGTTGAGTGCAGGTTGTGTCATCTACACATCTTGTTTGCATAACAAACAGTTTCATATGTTCTCACATCAGAAGCGATCCCTCACTGCTGCGTGGCCTCTGTTTGCCCCCTTTTGTGCTCACCGTGTGTGTTCACCTCCCTCTCTCCGCCAGGCCATCTTCTTCGGCGGTATCGACCCATCCATCCGTGGCGAGGTGTGGCCCTTCCTGCTGCACTACTACAACTACGACTCCAGCTCTCAGGAGAGGGAGGCCTGGAGGCTGCAGAAACGCACCCACTATCATGAGATCCAGCAGAGGAGGTGGGGAACACAGTTTGTTTGTTTGATAACATCTGAGCCACAAAGGTATTTTTTAAGGTTTATTTGGCGCCACGGAAATCAATTCATTTAAAGACAGAGCAGCGTTCTTGACACCGTGAAACAGCAGATAAACTGTCGCACGGCTGCAGTATCGGCTGCCAAGCGCTCAGTCAGTCAAACATTAAAACCATATGTGAGTCTGTTGTGGCTTCTCATCGCGGGCGCTGAGCAATCAATAGGCACAATCAGGGAAGTGTTAAAGGGAGGTGCCGGGTGTGAAATAAAAGGTCTCTGGAGAGAAACATGTCAGCGGTTATCAGATCATAGTCTCTCGTCAGATGGAAAACACACACACACACACACACACACATCCCTGAGCCTCTATTTGTCTCCACCCATCAACCAAAAGGTTGAGTGTGCACATATTTCCACACGTTCTGCCGCTCCGTCTGTAATGAATATGATAATTGGACACTGTCTCATCTGTATGGCCTATTAACATTTTGAGACGGTCTTATCGAAGTCGGGTAATTAGAGCCCTTGTTCTGACTCTGATGTGGATTCCTTTAAAGAGCGTTTGACAAGAGCAGCCTCCGGGGCCACTGGTTGATCATTAGCAGCAAGGAGACACGTCTGTGGTTTTGTTCCTTGTCTCCTAACCTCGTGTCCTTCCCTTAGCTTGTGATAGCTAAGCAGCTGCACAGGGAAGCAATGCAGCTGTCACAACTGCAGACGGAGGTCAACAGATTAATCGTTTGGTCTATAAAATGTCAGAAAATGGTGAAAATTGTCCAAGAAAGTCCAAGGTGATGTCTTTAAAGGTCTTGTTTTGTCACTCCAAATCACAAAGATATTCAGTTTAATATGATTTTAAACAGAGGAAAGCAGGTAATCTCCATATTTGAGAGGCTGAAAACAGCATTTTCTGACATTTTTGCATGAAAAATTACTTGCTTTACTACGATTAATCGACTAATCGTTGATGAAATCGTCTTCCTTTTTGTTCTTTAGTTGAATATATTTATTGGTTTTCCACAATAATTAAATACACAAAAAGCTAATTAAAATATATTTATATAGATACACACACAGAAAACATAAAAAAATCTATATAATTCATACTGTCATACATCAGCTGGATTTCTTCATCACAAAGTACACAGTTGTTTGGGTAACTTTTTTTCCAGATAATGTATGAAGAATAATTTTCTGGCCTTTAGATAATCTTTCTTGCACTCAAACACTGCTGCTTATACTTATTTAGTTTGTTTTCAAGTCAAGTTTTTGTTAGTAATACATTTAGATTTTTTTCATGTAACAAGCTGTATGCTTAATATAAGAAAATCTCTGGCTGGTTTGAAGAGGAAGTGTTTATGTTTCATTGTTGATGCATCGGTGACTAAAATCGGAATTAAAATTCAAAAGAGCTCTATTTTTGATTCAGATTTGTGGAAGAGAAGAGGAAGTTCACTTTTCTCTGTCAGCAATGTTCTCTTTGTTCATAAATGCACCTTCACATATGTGAAGGATATCTAGTCATAGATATCTAGTGTTTGTAGATATAAACGGCTCATTCTAAGCTAGCGAAAACACAACGATTCTTAGTTTCAGGTGATTATACATCAAAGAAAACCTACTTCTTAATATTATATTATTACACTTCTGACAATAGATCCCCCTAATTGTTACACGCTGTTCCTTTAATTGTTTGGTCTCTAGTTTAAGAAATATCCAAGGAGATGTCTTCAAATGTCTTGTTTTCTCCGACCAACTGTCCAAAATCCAAAGATATTAATTTTACAATTATATAAAGCAGAGAAAAAGCAACAAATTCTCACATTGGAGAAGCTGGAACCAGAAAATGTTTGCCTGAAATATTTATCAATTATCAAAATAATGATGAAAAAATTATGAATTTTCTGTTGGTCAACTAATTGTTTCAGCCAGGTTTAAACATCGTTCAAAGATGATTCAGTCATTAGAATGATCTGATCTGTCATTGTGCTGTTTTGTTTTTATTTCCTTGTTTAGATTTGTGTATTTTAAAGGCCCATCTATGGTCAGACAATACAAACTAACTAAGTCTATTAATGATGATAAATAAATACTTGTCCGTATGAGAATAAACATGAAATACAATCAATAGAAATGAGTCCAGGGCAGCGGTTGTGTCTAAAACAATTATGTTCCTTAAACACAGCTATATTTTTGCTTAACCACGCCAGCCTCAGACATATAAAGTGATGAAAACATGTACTGAACTCCTGAGTAGCATCCTCAAGAGAGAGAGAAAGAGCGATAAGAAAGGTGGCCGGGGAGGGTCCAACCACACAAACACTGAAACTAAACAGTTGCGTGGCGTTGCATCAGGTGTGCGCTCACTATTCCTGCTGGGGCCAGATGGAAAACAAACAGTGTTAATTAAATCCCCTCTGCTTGTTAGGACTAGGGTACATTAGTGCCATACACGGAGTACACTGCTAATATAGTCCCTAACATTTAGAGGGATGGATGGGGGTTTTATGGTCCTGGTATTATCCTCAGTGGAGCACTTGGTGGTGAAATAACCCGTCAGTCCACTGCTTGCCCACCCACACATTTTATAATTCATTTGCAGCTAGCCTTTAGTGTTTTACACCAGAGTAACATCTGAGGTAAAGATTATTTGATAACACTGTTTTTTTTTTTTTTATCCTAATTACCTTAATTTCCTTAGAGATTGTTCAGTAAAAACTTTCTTAAATGTTCTTGTTCTTGGATTTTTAATCTATCATGATTGACTCTGGAAACTAGTCTTGTTTAAAGGAACAGTGTGTAACATTTAGGGGGATCTATTGGCAGAAATATTATATTAATAAGTATGTTAACTTTAGTGTATAATCACCTGAAAATAGGTTGTGTTTTTGTTAGCTTAGAATGAGCCGATTATATCTACGTCTATATCTAAGCAAACTTTTGAAATGTTGCAAAAAAAGAAATGCGAATTTGATGCGTTTCCTTCAACTGGTTTGGAGCGAATAAACTCGGCTTGTAGCGGAAACCGCTAATCATGTGAGTTAAATGTTCGCTATGTCAGAATCTATTCGGCAAAGGCGTTTCCATATCCCATTTAGTGCGTCAACTCTTTTTCAATAAAGGCAAAATTCACCTTAAGCGAGCGTAATTGCGGAAGTTTCGAGGAAGTTTTATCGAATTTTTTCCATACAGCTTTTCTAATGCGACACTTCAAAATGCTCATAAATATATGTGAATGGAAACACAGCAATTTGTTTTCGTGTCGGCCAGAGTAGTTCTCCTACACGTTTGGCACACGGGAGAAGTTTCTGTTGGTTGCGATCTGCAACCTCACCACTAGATGTCGCCAGATCCTACACACTGGACCTTTAAGAAAACAACTGCGGTTTATTTTTTGCACGCATCTCAACTTTTCCATTTCCGCCTGGTGTATTTTTCCAGGTTGTCCATGAGCCCGGAGGAGCACAGCGAGTTCTGGAGAAAGGTCCAGTTCACGGTGGATAAAGACGTGGTGAGAACAGACCGCAGCAACCACTTCTTCAGAGGAGAGAACAACCCCAATGTGGAGATCATGAGGTCAGACCTCTTCTCTTCATTTCCTTCCTTCCTTCCTCCTCTTTTTTTTTTTTTTTTTCTCTCCGCTCCTGATCTCTATCTCTGTCTCTTTCGCCCTCACCTTCTCTCTCAATCCATCCTTATCATTCCCATTCCTCAGCCCAACGCACCGGCGTACCTATTCATTTCATATTCTGAACCCCGGGGGAGCCGCAAATGAGTTTCATGCTTTATTGACTCTGACTAAGCCGTCGGAGCACTTTTGATGCATACTCAGAGCTAATGGCTTTCTAAACGAGGAGCAGGAGGATTTAAATAGCATATTAGTTTAGTGACTCTCATCGAGGATCCTGGTATTTGTCTTGGTATTATGTCTTATGCTGCGTCTGGGGCAGCGCTGATTCCTCGGTTATCTCTCATCTATTGTACTGATGTGTCACAGATAACCTTCACTGGGTCATTACGTTTAAGCATGCATTTTGATCTGAAGATACACATAACCACTGCAAAGTCTGCTTCGCCAAACACTCCTCCATCCTCCTCCAAATGACATCTATTTTTACTGTTAATATTTCACTGATAACAATAAAGAAAGTCCTCAGGGTTTTCCCTTTGTTTTACAATCCTTCCTAATGCATGGGGACTGCCAGGGAAGTTTACTTCAAAGTAGTACCCATATATATATATATATATATAATAAAGGGAGAAAAAGAAAGATCATTAATTAGCTCCCTGGTTACCAGAGGAGTTGGCATAGCAACCGCTTAAGCAGGGCTTGTCATGTTTTTCTGGGCATTACCAGCAATGCTGAAACACATGTTGGATCATTCAGTGTTTGGGCGGGACCGTACTTTTTAGTGGTTTGGCTGGGTTGCAGGGTCGTGAACATTTCTATATGAGAAACTAAAAAAAAAATAATAATCTGTTTATGTCCCCCTGTTGCTACATTGTATTAGATGTTCTGTTTTCTGTTCTTGACCCAGGCGGATTCTGCTCAACTATGCAGTGTTTAATCCAGACATGGGCTACTGCCAGGGCATGTCTGACCTGGTGGCCCCCCTGCTCACTGAGGTCCAGGACGAAAGCGACACCTTCTGGTGCTTCGTCGGCCTCATGGAGAACACCATCTTCATCAGCTCGCCGCGCGACGAAGACATGGAGAGGCAGCTGGTAGGATGATTCTCACACAAATGTCAGGTTGTAGCACAGAAGTAGAAAAAAGCTGGAATTATGCTTCTGCGGAGATGCACATGAAGGCGGCAGTATACTCCATCAGAAGTGCTAGTCCCATGGTCGAATAGCTTCCGAAACCCCCCCTCCCCCCACCCACTTCACACGGTTATTGGTCGACTGTGTGGAGAAAATAAGCGGAGCTTTTTTCATTCTTGAGTCAACAATTTCTGTCACTTTTTACGTGTACAACAGTGGGAAACTCCAGTGTTTGAGAAGCGAAGCCAATGCTGGAGTGCCTTAAACTTGCATTCTTACTAACAGCCAGCAGGGGGCGGCTCCTCTGGTTGCTAAAAGAATTCTGATTGTATAGAAGTCTGTGAGAAAAATGAGCCTACTTCTCACTTGATTTATTACCTCAGTAAACATTGTAAACATGAGTTTATGGTCTCAATCGCTAGTTTCAAGTCTTCTTCAATACAGCATGATGTTCATTTAGTAAATTATGGTCCCATTTAGAGTCAGATGAACCATAAACCAGGGGATGCTTTAGGGCGGGGCTACCTTGTGATTGACAGGTCGTTCTGGGAGTTGTTTTCGTCTTACAACTTTAACCCTTTCACAGTGTGTTTTCAGCTCATGAAAGTTAATTAAAACATTTTTGGTCGCCTAAAAATGTCTTATTCAGCGTTCGGTTGTACTTAGCTCCCCCCTCTGGTTGCAAAAAAACAAGATGGCGACGGCCAAAACGCTTCAAAAATGGGTGACGTCACGGTGACGTCACGGTACGTCCGCCTCTTATATACAGTCTGTGGAGTACAACCAAGTGCAACACTATGAATGTCTTCCAGGAGAGAAAATGTCTGCGGCGTTAAGCCCCCCTCTCTATGACGCCGCCTTTTCACTCCACCTTCGTCCGCTTGAAACAGCTATAAGCACGTTTGCCTTCCAACATGGTCGGACTGCCCGTCAGACGAACGAGCAACAAGTGACCCTAAACATCTTTGCAAAGGGTGTTATGTGTAACTGTAGGTTGCAAAGGCTCGCAGAGGATCTGATGCGTACACCTCGCAAATCTCAACAACGCATAGTGCACCAAGCGAGCTGATTCATTGATCCAACACCAAGCGATCTTCTAGTAGACCACAGGAGAATTAATTCCTCTTCAAGACACCTAATATCGTTGCCCATCTCGTCATTGTCCCGTCCATTTGTGTTAATAAAGGTGACACCGTCGCCGGGGTGAAATTGATTGCTAATTGTGGTTTCCTAAACATGGACACATACCCCCAGTCCATACAAGTATAAAAGAAACACACACAAATGTGTCCAAGTGAGCTTACGTGCAGCCTGGAGAAGCCTCATCCCAGCCTTGGAAAACTAAAATCTCCTTCTTAAATATTAGATTGTGTTTGTAAGACAGTGTGCTCCCTCTCTGCCTCCAGATGTACCTGCGGGAGCTGCTGCGTCTCATGCTGCCCCGCCTCCACCAGCACCTGACCAGGCTGGGCGAGGACGGCCTCCAGCTGCTCTTCTGCCACCGCTGGATCCTGCTCTGCTTCAAACGAGAGTTCCCCGACACCGAGGCCCTGCGCATGTGGGAGGCCTGCTGGGCACACTACCAGGTCGGGGCAAAGTCCAAACGCCTCCTTTGCATACACAAGTTTGTAAGAAAAAACTGTGCATGAACGAGTGCACAGAGGCGCTTGACTGTGTTCTGTTTCACTACAGCACCGCATTTTTTGATGTTTTTTCAAGAAGCATGCAGAAATGCACAGTTAACATTTTCTGCAATAAAAAAAAAAGGTCCATGTTATCCCTTTAAAGCCTGTCACCACAGACTATTGTAATCCTCCTAAATACTTATAAAATGTCATATTACATCTTGGTTCTGAAGGGGTTTAATGGTTTAATTCAACAGTGATCCTTCCAGTAAAGATTCAACACTTCATAAAACCCCACATTTTGATTTAGTTAATTTTGAATTGATATTCGGGCTGTCGATTAAAATATTTAAGCGTGATTAATCACATGATTGTCCATAATTAATCACACATTAATTATCTGTTCAAAATGTACCTTAAAGGGAGATTTGTCAAGTATTTAATACTCTTATCAACATGGGAGTGGGCAAATATGCTGCTTTATGCAAATGTATTTATATATTTATTATTGGAAATCAATTAACAACACAAAACAATGACAAATATTGTCCAGAAACCTAGTTCTAGTATGACATGGTTGGTACCAATGGATTCCTCAGGTTTTCTAGTTTCATATGATGCCAATATCTTCACTCTAGCTTCAAAAATGAGCCTGCTACACCCTCCGAAATATCAATTGCGTTATTATCGCATTAACTTTGACGGCCCCAATTTCAGTACGTCCTAAAAGCATCACAGCTTTACAAATGTATATTGTAAAAAGTACATGTAGGCTTTACATGTGTACTAGTTTAAAGAGCTCAGATATGAAACAAAATGTTAAAACAGATATCCTGCTTCATGACTCTCTGCTAGATGTCCTGATCTTCAGCTGCAGGTGCTGATGGAGGAGATAGCAGAGTGAAACCTCGGTTTAGACAGTTGAATGTCACACACCAGATGGACCAGAAGCAAGAATTTCTGATTGATATCTGATTTTTCTGTGAATGGGAGGCTTCAAGTAATATTGTGTCTGTTTACTCATCCACATCGAGTTTTTCATTTTTATTTTACCTTTAGTTTCTCAGACAAGCCCTTAATTCACTTCCCATCTTTAAACTTACATTTCCAAATACTACACCGTCATAATTTGCATTTTCCTTGAACTGGATTTCACTGTAAATTAGCATTTTGTGCACATCTGTTCTTTGTCTTTCCTTGCTCTGTGGTAACCTTCAGATTGTACCCTGCAGCGAGGGCACAACTAAATACAGATTTCTGAGATCATGTTGTCATTAGGTCCAGCAAATATTCCTGCATTTGAAAAATCGATACAGCATAGTATTGCGATATTTTGCGTGGCAATATTGTATCGTATTGACCCACGGATGTCAAGTGTCAATCTTTTAATATATAAACTATTAAACTCTTAACAATCTGACGGACGCTATTCTGTCTTTCATAGGTTGTAGCGGGCTCAGTCTTAAAGATAGAGTGAAGATACTGGTATCATATGAAACTAGAATGCTAAAAAAGTTATGCTAAATTTTGGGAAAACTTGCATGGCCATTTTCAAAGGAGTCCCTTGACTTCTGACCTCAAGATATGTGAATGAAAACTCTCAGATGAACAGAGTGAGAACTGTATCTTATTAGATGAAACAGATGTTGACAAACTGCATAATTTGCAGTTGAAAAAAGGTAATAAATCGAAATATATCTCAGCATATCACAAAATGTTAAAAATCCCAATAAGATTGTATCATGACTTAAGTATCTTGATAATATGGTATCGTGGGGCCTCTGGTGATTCCCGCCCCTATCACTAACCTCTTCTTCCCTCTCTTCATAGACGGACTACTTCCACCTGTTCCTGTGTGTGGCCATCATTGTTCTCTACGGGGAGGATGTGACGGAACAGCAGCTCGCCACCGACCAAATGTTGCTCCACTTCAGCAACCTCTCCATGCACATGAATGGAGAGCTGGTGCTACGGAAGGTACGCAGCAGGTTGTCTTGCCTTCACGTCACCTGTGTACCAAGGTTTTAATAGTTTAGAATTTTTAATTATTTTTTTATTTTATTCTAGTTTTGACTTTTCGAAATCATTTTAGTTTAGTTAAGGCTGGCCCACAATAAAAGAGTTTTCTATTCTGAACAGATGTTGAAAATGTGAGAGAGCCCACACACAACGACATGTTATGTTAAATTTAACTTTAATTCGTTTTGTTCCTATAGGGTGTGGAGAGCAACGATTTGGCCAAAACACCACACACTAACAGATTCATTCATGAACAACAAGAGTCCGACTAAAAAAAATACGGAAATCTCTCAAAATCTCTCGAAATCAAACATGGAGGACGACGGGCAGGAATAATTAGTGATATTAGTTTTTTGTACTACTTTGTACTGAAAATTCACAAAGGCTGGATGGATGAAGTTGTGGAGACACGTTAAATAAACACAAAGTTTACTAAAAATATTTTTTCATTGCTTATTTTTGTTTTAGTTTACTATAATAACCCTGCTGTGTACACCCAAAGTAAATAGGTATCCATTCATCTTAAAATATTAGAATAGTTGTTGGTTTACGATCACAACTACTCAACAGACCGCTGCATTGCATTTAATACAAATCGGTGTTGTGTTTGCATCAAGTATCCCCTCTCAGCTCTGACACACTGTAACCTGCCCAAAGAGGCCTTGAGGTGCTGAACGGGATGCTGCCACGCCATGCAGTCGATTTATGATCTGCATCTCTGCTACTGTGTCGGTGCCTGAGTCCTCATGTTTATGGATGCTGTGTTAGTACTGCTGCAACCACAGGCAGTGAGCTCACGTTAGCATGCAGCTGGTGTAACTGCTGTTGTTGTTGCTTGAGATTTTGCATCCGATGCACGCCGGCTTTTTTTAGCTTCAGGAACCACGCGGCAGTGCTGACCTTGACATTGTCTTGTTACCAGAGTCAAGGGTAGTAATTTATTCTAATGTGTTTGATATCTGCAACAAACTGTTTTGCATTCACTCTTTTTTACATATTTTAGTTCATCTTGCCACTCTGCTCTTCCAGGCCCGCAGCCTTCTCTACCAGTTCCGCCTGCTACCCAGGATCCCATGCAGCCTGCACGACCTTTGTAAACTGTGTGGCCCGGGGATGTGGGACAGCCGCTACATCCCCACTGTGGAGTGTTCTGGTGAACACCCAGACTCCCAGAGCTGCCCCTATGGAGGCACCTCCACCCCCCGGCCCTCCTCACCCTCCCTGTCAGCCACGCCCTCGCCGAACACCGCTCGCACGCCTCCACCGAACGGCAAGAAATGCTCCAAAACCCGGGATATTTTCACCTTCCGGAAACAGTCCTGAGGCGGAGGTTGTGGGGAGCTTTGCTGGTCTTGGCTCGTGTTAGTGCAAAGGATCCATCTGATTCCTGAACTACTTGCCGCCCTCTGACTCCTCTCCCCCAAAAGTCCCTGCTTCTAGTTTCCCTATCTCACTGAGGATTCTTGTCATGTGGTGCAAAGTGAAACACTGCCTTACCAGAATGTTAGAATGAATCCGCGACGATGAGGACGGTTTGCTGCTGGACGTCCTTCCTCATCGGAGCAGAATGGACAATCACCAGGCGCTGCGTTGGTCTGGAGCTACTTCAGGTTCGAGTCTGCTGCTGGCTTGGCAAACTTCCACGGGCTCTGTGGGCAGGGGTTCACATCAGGGTCTGAGGCGACCGCCCTGAAATCGTGCAGACTCTGACCGGCGGGTCGAATGAAACTGGAGATTCATTCACAGGACTTGAACTTGAACTTTTAAAAAAAAAATGTTGCCGTGTTCTCACAATGGAATATTTGTGCGAATATCAAATTCCGTGTGCATATCTCAAGTCTGAGCAGGACATATTTTAACACGAAAACCCTCTGTGTTAACAAAAGAACCTATAACGAATTACTGGTACTTTTAAGTTTTGTTTTAATTTCATTTTAACAAACAAAGTGAATGTTTGCGTTTATATCAAATATTTAGCAATATTATATCCTTGCATGAGCGATTCTTGACATATAGAGGGCATGTTTGTTGGAAAACACTCGAGCCCAAAACAGAGGTGAGAATGTGTTTACATGACAAACACTCACATCATGATAGGGCTCTGCTTATTTCCTCATCAGATTATGAAAAGGAACATAATTTCTCTCTGTTCAAATGGGGTTTCCCGACAGGCAGGATGTTTCCTTCTGGTAACACAAACGTGAATTGTACCCGTGCGAGTTATTGGATGGATATGACGCCGCCGTCTGCCAAAGAAAGTTTTTATCCTGACAGAAAAATTGACCTTCTCGTGTTCTACTTGAAGTTTTGTCTTCTGTGTTGAACCATGTTTAGACACGGTTGTGAAAAATCGTCAGCACAGTGGGGTTTTTTTTTTTTTCTTTCCCCTGCAGCGTTTCACTTAAAATGAATGACAACGCACTATCAACACTAAGAATCAGTCCACATGAATGTATTTTTTTTTCTCACTCAGCAGTGTGAAATTGTTCGATGTGTGTGCGAGTGTGTGTATAAACTGGAGTGACCTCCAAACATCTGGTAATGAGTTGCCGTAGAGGGCCCTCCCCCCCCCCTCCTCTGACCAGTCTCTTTAATTATAGCAGTCATCATGAGGAGAAAAAGGGGAAGAAAAGTAAAGCTGGGACTCTTCAGAGAAATAAATACAGGAGAGATGGAGAGGAAAAGGGGCGATTTAAGCTTCACACAGGGATATATAGAGATCTGCGTCTTGCCTCTGTGATTTGCAAATCCCAGATGTAAAGACGGTCTCCACTCTGAGGCTTCTGAGTGACACTCCTGGGGCTGGAAACATCTTCAAATTGCTGCTAAAATGTAACATTAAGACCTTCAATCAACCCCCCTCCCTCTCTCTCTCCCTCTCTCTCTCACCCTCTCCCTCTCTTGTGGTCTCTCGCTCTCTCACTCAGCAAGCAGTCTCTGCAAATGACATTCATAACTGCTCCTTTCCCCCCTATTAGTTATCATGTGCAGCTGCTTGCTGGAAATGCCTGCAGAGTTTTGAAGATCGGGGTGGCTGCGTTGAAATGAGCAAAGTCAGAGATGCACGATGGGAAAGTAATCGAACTGTGTGTGTGTGTGTGTGTGTGTGTGTGTGTGTGAGTGTGTGTGAGTGAGTGTGTGTGTGTTGATGAATTTTATTCAACTCCTCATTGAAATCACATTGTCTGCACAGGCACCGTAAGTCACGAGCCTAATCAACGACTACTCCTATTTAAAGGGGTTTTGACCAGTCATCACTGAATGTACTACGTTGCTGTTTTATCTCTATGACATGTCGATGTATTACTGTACACATCTCAGAGAAAAAAAGAGCCTATTCTTATTCTTGGTGTTAATAAAAACACAGGCATACTTTCGAGAAACATCTCTAGGAAATGTTTTAATGCAACAACAAAACGTACCAAGATTTATAAATGCCTTTCTGACAACAAATGACTTGTGATTGTGATCTGACACCAAGTAAAACAATGCTGGGATTTACAGAACCACCACAAATACATTAAACACGGCTCAAGTAATAACTTAAAGTCTGTGTATTGTTTTGTAAGGTATGAAGTAAACACATGGATATCAGGATTAATATAGAAAGAAGATCAAAATAATTTATTTAATTGATAGGGCTGACCCGAATGCTTCGAAGCCTCGACCGTTGCCATGGTAATCAACCTTGTTTTGTTTATATATACTGTATATATATAAGTATGCAATAATAAAGTATAAATCCCAAAATAGCCCATGAAATAAGGAATAATCCCACAACATTATTCATATTCAACATTACGGATATCGCTGTTTGTTATGTGTAGAGCGGCAGCGGCACTGTTCTAAAGCTTCAAATATCTTCGAATATTTCTCACCAAGGCTTCGAAGTGCAAAAAAATTTATTTGGGACAGCCCTAGAAATTAAAATGAAATGCATTCATATCAATGATATTTCCATAATACTACTAATCAGTTTGCCCTACCCTACTTTTGAAGATGAAGATATTTTTCTCCTATTTTTACTGTTATAGTGTTCACACAGTTTTTACTGTATTCATCCATTAATTTCTTTTTTGTTGTTTTTACCCAAAATGAATCAGGAATAGCTCCTCAACCATAAGACTTATATGCATATTTCTGGTCTCCTTTGAAAGGTAAGAATCTGAGGAATATGAATCCACTGTAAGTAAACATATCTATACTACCATTCAAGAGTAAATGGAGATGCAATAAAGGAAAATTTAAGATTTTTTTTTATCCTCGCCTAGTAAATAATCCAGGCAATATCACCATTATAACCAAGATCCCATGGATAATGATGCAACTGAATGTATTACTACTACTCTTTACTACAACTGTGACTGTACATTTGATGAAAATACACTAAAATACACCACCTATAATACAATTTATAAAGATATACTCAGGCGGTTTTCATGTTTTGGCCATGTTTATTGTTTACATGTTGATGAAGAGTTGCAAAACAAACTGTCTAATTTACAGTCATACATTTATATGTGACGTTTCAATGCTAGACCATCAGGCAAAAAAGGCATTGTTTTGATGATCTGGTTTGTTTTGCAACTCTTCATCTACTCGTCCTCTCCTACGCACCTGTTTCATGTAATAGATGTGCAAAATGTCCTTGTTTACATGTTGACTGTTTACTGGGACTTCAAAACACTATTTATATCCATATAGCCATGTTATAAATAACACAAATCTCCCCAAAACACTGAAAATAGTGATAAACACAATGAATACTGATCAATAGTCATATATGACTGAAGAGATCCATGCAATAAAGGCTGATAAATAGAGAATACCAGGGCCTACAGTGGTTAATGAGGTATCCACAGATTTGTCTAAATTAGCTGAATAAAATGATATAAGTCTTGTTGGTGTAATTACTTCCATGCAGCCACCAGGTGGCCACGAACAGCCAGAGCTCCCACCTGTGTAGGTCACTCAAACTTGACTAAGATGGCTGCCAAAATGGCGGCAAGAGGAGCCAGAGAAGAAGAAGAAACGGACCTGATAAGAATATCAAGTCCAACCGCCAATAAACACCAAATAAGGAGAAGAACGTGTTTTTGCCGTTAGTTGCTATGGTGATATATTGTGCGGTGGAAATTCGAGGAAAATCAGAAAGGATTAAGATGATTTTTGAACGTTATGGACATGTACAACACTGAGGGGAGGTTTTATACCAACTCGGCCATCTATATCTGGGATATATGTGGACAATGTTGAGAATTGGACCACTTTTAGTCACTGTAAATAGAGAAAAACTGAGAAACTGTCGATGGTAACGATGGTAACCGCCGTTACCAAAAGAAGATGGCCGCTGACTCCTTCCTGCGACTACAGGCGGCGCAAGCTGAACCGTGAGTAACTAAAATCTGCTATTTTTCGCGAAAATAACACAAGCTTTGGTGTATTATTTTAGCAAGAACATATATTTGTGTCAGTGTGACTGTAAAATGTGAAGTTTCACTGCTTTGTTTCTCCGTTAATAGCTGGACGCTGTGTGTTTTGAGTCGAGGTGCGTTTAGGTGCTTTTTAGAAAGCTTGGAATTTCTAGCTTCCAGCGATACCACACACGTTATTGTAGACTGATGTAAAAATTATCCTGGATGTTTTGAACACAACTTACTGTAGTATTTACGAAGGTTGTATTTATAGACGGGTTTCTGTGCAACGTCATCACAGAGATGCGCGCGCAACAAGGGGGCAGAAAGCACCATGTCTAGCAGAGATGACAAGGGATGGGGCAGAAATGTCATACTAACATACTATTTAGTACTCTAAAACAGAAATATTGCAGTATGCAATGCTGGACACATACTAATACGTCATATGATAATGGTATCTGGTGGTCTGCAGTGGTCTAGATAGATAGATAGATAGATAGATAGATAGATACTTTATTGATCCCGAAGGAAATTTAGGCATTCAGTAGCTTAGACAACAAGTCCCAACACCAATACACCTTAAAAAAGATACAATCAAATAGAATAAAGTGAGATAAAATAAAATAAGATAACATAAGTACAGCAGTGAAGTGACAGTGTGCCAATGGTGCAAATAGTGCAAATAGTAGTGCAAATATAGCAGAGTATATTAATATATAGCAGAATATAGCAGAGTATATTATAGAGTATGATATAGTAGTGCATAATGCAGTGTGACTGTCTTGTAATAAGTTAAACCCTCCTTCGCTGTGAGGTGTTAAACAGTCTAGTATAGTAAACAAGATTGTAAAAACAATGCTAAATCTATGTTGATTACAATAGTGATGATGGTGGTTTTGCCCCCTGAATGCCACGCACCCAGTAATGTTTGTATACAAGGAACCCGTCTATACGACTTCAGTGTTAAAATACTTCGTAATGTGACCTTGTTTGGACATCACACAGTTGGTTTATGGGTTATGAAAGCTGAAGACCCTTTGTTTTCAAAACAGTAGCCTATAACATGCATATCTGATATAAATAGACCATCTTTCATCACTACCGGGTCTGTCGGGCTCAGTAATTAACTGGAAATCAGAGCATCAAGACTTGTTGATATCTTTCAGAGTTGGTCCAATCTCTGGTTGAAATACTCCATGTCAGTAATATCTCGAACATCTCCGACCAGGAAGTTATTTATGGAGCAGCTACTACATTTGCACCATTGGCACACTGTCACTTCACTTGCTGTACTTACTTATGTTATCTGCTGTACTTACTTATGTTATCTTATTTTTATTTTTATTTTATTTTTATTTCACTTTATTCTATTTGATTGTATCTTTTTTAAGGTGTATTGGTGTTGGGACTTGTTGTATATGCTACTGGATGCCTAAATTTCCTTCGGGATCAATAAAGTATCTATCTATCTATCTATCTATTTGTCTCGTGCTGCTGACATCATATGAGGAAACTTATAACATGAAAATACAATTCTAGAGGTGAACTTTTCCCTGAAATGAAGCCAACAACAACAACATGCTATTACATTGTGGTTGCCTGCTCTGAGAACCAGTTTTACGAGAAAGAAGCTGTAAGACGGAGTTTCCAACTTTTGTTCACCAAAATTGTTTACTTGGTTCTCCAGCAGCCGTTTCATCAATAACCAAGTGAACTCAAGGAAGGAGAGCAGAAAAGTTGTGTTGGAACAAAGCCAACTGATTTCTTTGGATTTATGTGAGAAGACGTTACTAAGTTGATCAAAACAAGAAAAAACATGTCACCATGCAGCAGATACAAAATGTACCGACGGCTCAAATAAAGCGTGATAGTTAATTTTTTTCCAGCTTTCTCATGTTTGCACTAGGGCTGTCAATCGATTAAAATATTTCATCGTGATTAATCGCATGATTGTCCATGCTTAATCGCAATTAATCACACATTTTTTTTATCTGTTCAAAATGTACTTTGAAAGGAAGATTTGTCCAGTATTTAATACTCTTATCAACATGGGATTGGGAAATATGCTGCTTTATGCAAATGTATGTATTTATTATTGGAAATCAATTTACAACACAAAACAATGACAGATATAGTCCAGAAACCCTCACAGGTACTGCATTTAGCATAAATGACTAGCCCCAAACTGCATGTGATTATCATAAAGTGGGCATGTCTGTAAAGGGGAGACTCGTGGGTACCCATAGAACACATTTTCATTCACATATCTTGAGGTCAGAGGTCAAGGGGCCCCTTTGAAAATAGCAATGACAGTTTTTCCTCGCCAAAATTTAACATACTTTTGGAGCGTTATTTAACCTTCCTTGCGGCAAGCTAGTATGACATGGTTGGTACCAATGGATTCCCTATTTTTTCTAGTTTCATATGATACCAGTTTCTTCACTCTATAGCTAAAGAACTGTGCCCGCTACAACCTAAAAGTTGCAAGTTGCATTCATGCGTTAAATAAATTGGTGCCGTTTAAACAAATTCGCGTCTGACAGCCCTAGTTTGCACCTGTGACTCCTGCAGTTCTTTGAGCCTAGACGAGGATTCAAGCAAAAACTTTTTAAAAATTCTCCTCTGCAGGAAATTGTGAATCTTCTCAAAAAGTACTGTGATGTTGATAAAATATTTGTGATATTTTTACATTGTCATCAGTTGTATTATCTGTCTGTAGCTGCTGTTACCTCAGCTTGTGAAAATTATCTGATTTCACCCGCTAAATGGCTAATTTGCTATCCTTTTCTAGATTCTGGGCTCTGAGCTGCTGAATGTGTGAAAACAGTGCTATAAATTTGGCTTTACCTTTTTATAAGAATTTCTAATACAGTTGCATGTGATACTTCCCTTGGGGCTGCTGTGGCTCAGGAAGTAGAGCGGGTCGTCCACTAATCGGAAGATGGGCGGTTCATCAGCGGTTGTCCTTGTGCGAGATACTGAGCCCCAAATTGCTCCCGAAGGCTGTGCCATCGGTGTGTTAAGTGTGTGTGAATGAGCATAGATTAGATCCTGAAGCGCTTTGAGTGGTTGAAAGACTAGAAAGGCGCTATATAAATGCAAGTCCATTCCCAAATTTCAGAAATCCATAACACCTGACCAGCTTTGCTACTTCCAATCCTTCCAATCCAAAAGTACTGACACACATGTTCCCCCTAAGCAGCAAGTATAAACTAAGAAGTTGTTGTTTGTAGTGTTTCTTCCTTTTAACTCTGCAAAGATGAAAAAGATGAGGTGTGAATTCAGCCTCGCGGGGGATTTTCATTCCAGTTTTCTGACAAACACTATAAGGCCTCCCATGAGAAAAAGGCAGCAAAGCAGACGGTGTGTTTCCCAGAGTTTAACCTACAGTCTTATCAGCCTCTGCTGTTTGTTGTTGCTGTTTGACAGTGTGTGTGTGCATGTGTGTGTGATGGCTCAGGCATTTGACAGCGATCAACTGACTGTCACAGGCAGCTGTGGAGATAGCATCAGACACCGTCGTCAGGTGGCTGGCTCCTTGAAAGCGTAAGGAAGACTCGGGGCTGACAGCCGTCTTTGGGGAATGGCTCCGGCAGCGCAGGTATTCTGCTTTAGTCGCTCTGACTGGTTCCAGGAAAACACCATTTTAACCAGTTTTCTCTGGAAGACCCAAACATATTCTGAATGTGTTTTTTTGGGAATCCAGATCAGGCGGCAACATCCGGTTTTGAAAAATGTGGAAGTGCCTTCTGCATTATTTCTAATAGCCACCAGGGGGCTATCGTAGTAGGGCCCTATGAAATCCGTTTTATTTTTTCCCCAAATTCCGTGTTTTTAATTTTTCTGAATTCTGTGTTTTAGGATTGAAGCACATTTTGTCATCAGAGAAGTGTCGAATGAATCATGTGCTGGATGGATAAAATGTCAACAATTCATAAGAAAATATTCAAAATGTAGTCCTTTTGTAAAATAAAGTGCTCTAAATTTAGCTGTTAATGTCGAATTCCTCAGGTTTTTAGATGACTAACCGGTGACCCCCTCCCCCTGGTTTCCCCTCAACCTGTGTCTTGTGCTCTCATTGACTGCAGCTCCTCGACAGGTCACACATTAAGTCTGATAGGTGATGCATCGGCGAGCCTCTCGGTTCACGTCTTTGGGGGTCTTGGGTCTGAGAAGTGAAGCCAACGCTGAAGTGCCTTAAACCTGCATTCTTTCTAACAGCCAGCAGGGGGCGACTCCTCTGGTTGCTAAAAGATGTCTGATTGTATAGAAGTCTATGAGAAAATGAGCCTACTTCTCACTTGATTTATTACCTCAGTAAACATTGTAAACATGAGTTTATGGTCTCAATCGCTAGTTTCAAGTCTTCTTCAATACAGCATGATGTTCATTTATAAATTATGGTCCCATTTAGAGTCAAATAGACCATAAAGCAGGGGATGCTTTAGGGCTTGGCTACCTTGTGATTGACAGGTCGCTACCACGGCGTTGTCTGGTCTGAGAGTTGTCCGTGTTTTGAACTTTAACCCTTTCACAGTGTGTTTTCAGTTCATGAAAGTTAATTATATTTGGTTGCCTAAAAATGTCTTATTCAGCGTTTGGTTGCTTCACCCTCTCGTGTCACTTGTGGTTGCAAAAAACCAAGATGGCGACGGCCAAAATGCCGAACTCGAGGCTTCAAAACCGCAGTCCACAAACCAATGGGTGACTACGTCCGCTTCTTATATATAAAGTCTATGATCCAGACTAAACAGTCGGGAGTATTTTCATTCCCAGTGAGTCTGAAACTCCCTTTCATTTCTCTCTTGTCTCTGTGTTTTAACCCTTTGCCTTGTTGATTAATGTAAGACATCATCGGGATGAGTATTATGAGTTTAAACGGGAAAACGAGTTGTAAATTATGTTAACCTGTACCCCGAGATCGCCCAGGGACCTAACCCACTGTAAGTAATTCTCTACTGTACGTGTGATTATTGTGCTATCCAGAGACCCCGCTGCCTCTGATGTGGGGGGGCCTGCCTGCCTCCAATTACAACCCATTAGCCCCTGATTGATAGCGTCACTGAGGGCTAATGCATCGCTATAGCAGAAAACAAGATAAAGGGAAAATGACAATAAATACATAAATGAATAAAACGCCACTTCTCATTACTCAAATCTTTGGCCTCTTTGCGTCATGTGAGCGGACTAATGCAGTTTTTAGAGAGCTAAGAGCTGAATGACTGTGGATGATGGAGCAACACGTGGATCGCCATAAAAACTGTATCACCCCGTTGTAAGCCTGCCGCTCGTTGGAGGCACTTTGCTTATTTCTACACAGAGTTAGATTAGAGAATTTTTAGTACGTCGTTATCATTGATAAGACAAAAACGTGTGTGTGGAATGAAGAGGCCGACCCGTTGTTCCCCGGCGTGTTACAACCTCATTCTGCATGAGCACCACAGACGCTATCAGTAACCTACGCAAAGCACTCCAGCTCTGTGGAGGCTCTTTGTGTCGGAGTAAATACTCTTTCTGTCAGCCTTTACATGTGCATCACACGCTAAAACCTGCCTGTTTGTACAAGAAACCACCTCTTTCTTTCCTCAAACCCCCCACCAATAGCTCCCCTTGTTGAACTGCAGCCCCCCCGTTTCCCCTTCCCCTGACTGACAGTGTGGGGCCTGGCCACTCTCCTGTCGTGAGGCTGGCATTGAACGCCGGGTTATTGCTCCCTAATTATCAATTACTGGGCTCTGCTTCCACACCTGGAGCAGGCCAGGCTGGGAATGAGCTTAGCCCATTAGGATGGACCTCCGGCTGGGCTGTTTATGGAGGGGGCCGGCTCTACCCTCTGGAGGTGTTAATGGGCCTTCTAGGGGCGCAGTCGGCACGCTGATCCATCAGAGTGTCTGATAACAGGCTGTTGGGATTTTATGGCGTCATTATTTGTCATTATATATACAGATTTTACATCTTTTATGTTCCGTTTCAAAGCTTGGAACATTTGAACTCTGACATGAATTTCAAGAGATCATTCAGAGATTATTGAAACAGATTGCAGTGAAAGGGCTCTGATATATCGTGTTACGTACATGTAGATCCGTGAGATATATTAAACGGGCACTCCACTGATTTACACATTAAATGAAATTTAATAGTCATGAGGAGGAGTACTGGACGTCCTGTGCAAATTGTTGTACAATTTAACCCATTTTTTTTTTTTTGGTAAAGTTTTTCCTCATCCGATGTGAGGGTCGTACTGTAAAGGACAGAGGGTGTTGTATCCTGTCCTGATTGTAAAGCCCCCTGAGGTAAATTTGTGATATTGGGCTATATTAATAAACTTGACTTGACTTACGATGTTTTCTGTGGCTCTCAAAGTGCTTGATAAAGTCTGAGAAAATGACTGAAGCGAAATCACTTGAGTATCTCGGCTAAGACTTGGAGTCAAATTGTACAAATTGTTAAAGACGACGCTTTCGTTGCAAACTGGAGACGACACGTGTTTTTGGAGCTTGGCCAAGATTAAAAATGTGTGTCACTTTATTGCCATTTTTTTGTCAACGTATCCTCATACAACGATTTGTATGATATATCTATCTCTTAAATTATTGCTAATTTTTCGGGCATTTTCCTACGAATGTCCAGCAACATGTGACGCGCGTGTCAATTTCTGCTCCAGTCTTTTCGAAATAAACTTCTGTCTTCACAGGAAACAACTTGGTTAGATTTAGGCAACAAAACTGCGTAGTTAGGTTTAGGAAAAGGAATTTGGGTTGATGACCTCGCATAAAACAAAAAGACATAAAAACAAGTGGTAAAAACATAAAATGAAACCATATTCACACATCAAAAACGTATAGCATTCATAAATGGCTGAATAAATAGATAATAAAACAGGTGTTCCCATATGGATGCTATCTGCACCATAAAGCCAGCATGTTGTAAACCACTGTGAACATACTGTACCATCACAGTGTCAAAGAGTATAGAAGCAAAGAGACGAAACTCTGGTGCTTTTTTTTTTTTTTTTTACAACAGCTGCTGCAGCTATTTTGGACTAAATGCTTATTATATTTATAATATTTTATTGTTCAACACAGGCCATTTCGGTAGAATATGACAATAGAATATAAATAATTTTGTTTTACTTTTGTACGGCGGACGTTTTGCTGAAGTCCGTTCTCTTTCAGTCCAAAATAGTGGAAGCGTAGCTTTGCTGCTTGGCGCTGATGACTTTTTTAATTTTCTTTCACTTCTTGGCAATATACGTTCTTTGTTCTATGGATGAGACTATAACACCAGTCGTGTTTTAGAAGTTAAGGGAATAAACAGCCTTTGGATATGTGCTGTCTTTTTTTTTATTATCTAAAAGGAGGAAATTAAAAAGCAACAAAACCCGTGTCGCCATCGGGCTAAAAGTCAGGAGATCTCAACCTCTACTACACTCACAGATGAGAAATGTGGGGTCATCACCTATTGGATTTACTCAGAAAGACCTATTAGACAAGTATGAGAACCTTGTCCCTCCACAGCCAGGATTTGTAACGGCATCAAGAAAGAATCTGCTCGCTGAATTATTGCCTCTCCGCTCTGCTTAAGCTTCAGACCTTGGCAATATTCAACACAGTGTATTCAGAAAAGGTGCAGCGTTGAAGGAATGTAGCATGTGATTTGCTTGTAGGTACTGATATCTTTAGACATACTAAGTGATCAAGTGTGACATGCATAGATCACTGCTGCCATCTGTACCCTCCACTCTCCTCTTTCTATTCATGTAAGAAGACACAGAAATAGATGTACGTCTTTTCACCCTTGAATGCGAATAGATTGACTTGGCCTCTTATCGTGACAATAATAGTCGCTCTTTGAAGCCCGTCTCGTCTGTGCTCTATTCAACTGTTAGCGGCGTTTAGGCGAAGGAGACGGCATATGGCAGCCATGCTCTGTATCACGCAAGAAGATTGAAATGAAAATGAGGCGTTTCTCAGAATAGCTGCAGGCGAACGGGAGGGGAAGCTGGCAGTCGGGAGGGTTGAGGGTGACGGAGGTGAAGATATATGTTCTGACTTTCTGTGTATTTTAGAGCTCACGGGTTGTTTTGAGTCTTTGCCATGCTGAATGCTTCTGAGATATGTCACAGGTGTTATGATGGATTGGAGAGCGTGGTATGCGCCGCATTAACTCTGCAATTGGTTTACGTTGAGTAAGTGTGACACACACACACAGAGAGAGAGTGTGCAGGTGTGTGTGCTTGTGAATGCAAACACACATTTATATCATTGTGTGTGTGCGTTTGCATATTTTGTTGGAGGCAGAACAAGGGAGGAAATGAATGACTAAGACTCAGCTTTGTATTTATTCTGTTATTATAAAAGCTCTGTGATTCATAGAAGATTGAAAATGTGCTCCTTTGCATTATAAACTCAGCTTGTGAAAGATGTTTTATTTTTATGCACATGGCCTTTTATGTTGCTGCCAAAAAATCCATTATCCCCGGCAATGACTTCTCATATGTAAGCATATTTTAAAGTATGAAATCACATACTGTAATATAATGCCCCGTGCTTTTAATCTATATTGTAGATATACTTTTAATGCTTTTGCTCAGAGTTGTTAAAGGACAAGTCTTTTCTAATTATCAACAAATTGCTTGAAAAGACCAAATCCAACAATTAATCGATCCACTAACAAGTACTTGCTGTTCATCCAAAGCCTGATTAATCTTATTCCTCCGTGCCTTAGAGCTCATTGTTGTTTAAAAACTATTAATAAAAGCATCAAGGAGTGACATTTTGCTCTGGCAGACATGTTTCTTCATGCAAACGTCCGCAGTTAGGTTCAGGCAAGAAAACCACTTAGTTAGGGTAAGGTAAAATAAGTACTTAAAATAAGGAAATACTTACGGAAACGATGTAACACAACTACGGAAAACACATCACAAACGTCAATAAAAAACATGTGATGATGAACACTAACGTAACTTACAAAACAAAACGCCGGTCAACAACGGTCTCAAACACCGGTCTCCTTGTTAAAAGTCCGGTGTTTGTTGGACCAAATGACATGCATAAAATCAAGAAAGGTGTACTTATTGCACGCTAAAAGTTTTGTAGTTTTTTTTTTTTAGTTAATCCCACACACATCGTCCTGCTGCTGTAAATAATCACTAGAGAGTCCCCAACAAATGTTCTATTTATCCCTGTTTGAGTAATGTTTGGTAAAAACTACAATGCCCAGCTGTTTTAGAAAATGTCTCACCCTTTTCTTAAAATGACACTTTATATTGTTATATATTCTATACTGTTTTTAAAGATTTACCTCTTCAGGAACCAAAGGGCTTGATGTTGAGTGCAGACAAGATAGAAAAGTCAAAAAGTATTATGAGGTTTGATGATAGTAACAAAAATATAGAACAATGTCATCCTCAGTAGAGCTATTCAACATTATGTGAAGAGATCTTAAAAATACGATCAATAATTCTGCTTTGCATTTCTTGTGTTTTGTTGCTGCTTAAACTTTGTTATGGACCCTCCTGTGTGTCTGAAATAACGTTTGAATTGAATTTGTCCCTAACAAATGCACAATTTTTGAGCAATGTTTGCTAAAAACTACAGTGCCCAGCCATTTCAGAAAATTACTGAGCCTTTTTTAAGAATTAATCTATATATTCACGAAACATTTTTAAGATTTTTTTGTCTATGGTAGCAACAAAGACATGATTGGGAATTCAGAAAGAATTGAGAGGTGGACTAAAATGTTTGATTTCATCTTTTCATGTAATTTGCTTGACAGTATGAAACATATAGAGTAGCACCAGTCTTGTCCTTTTATCAATAAGAGATCATTGAAAACAAAAGCACCAACTATTTGATGTAAGCGTTACAGTGTCCATTATAAGAAGAAAAAATGGACAAACAAATTTTTCCCTGTAATTACAATCAACCGTTGTTGATGAAAGTCTGGAGCTAAAAGTCATCTTGACGACCATTAGTGATGTTGCCATGATGTGTCCACACACCGTCGGTGCATTAAGCCTCCCTGCTGTCCCCTGTTGTGCTTCACTGGGGCCGAGGGATATGTGCACTGACGCAAGCTCCTGTCTCTCTTGGGCAGCCATGCAGGTAAATAAACTGGTGATTGTGTGCTGAGGGACGACGTCACGTGCGCAGATGAAAAAAGCCTGTTGATTACCGATCGTCTAGCCACGCTAATAACGCTCCATGTCCTGCCTCTCAGCCTCGAGATGAGCTCTGGATCAATCTTTCATACGCCGACTGAAATACAAATTTCTGTATTGACCTGCTGGAGAATTCGCCTCCGACCAGCATCATTTATTTGTATTTAATTGCATCCATGCGCGTGCCTGGCAGCCAGTCATTGATTTCAATATAGCAGATGATGAAAATAGACTTTCACCTTAATTACTGATCAATTTAAAGGAATTGAAACTCTCCTGTTATTTAATATGTAACAGCATCTCTACTCTCTCTGTGTGTGCTGTGGATGACTTATCGCTGCTTCTTGCCAACATGTGAGTCTGTGGCTCTGACACATCTTACCTCGGTCGGAAGATCGTGATACCTCTCGTGTGTTTATTCCCTTATTAATGTCTGGAGAATCTTTGTGGCTTCCCAGTAGACAGTTTGGTCGCTTTGTAGTCGCCCCAAACTGTGAACAACTCAGCTTGATGTGTTTTCAAACCTCATTTATTTGGTAAACATCCATGTTGTTTTTTTATTTGACTCAGTGATGGAATATGTTGATGTCTGAAATGTGCGTAAATAAGCTATGTGTCACAACCGTGACTGTGTGATGACTTCCTTCAGGTTCTTTTGATCCATTTAGAGCAGGGAGTATGCAGAAATATTTAAATACACCATTTGTAGAATAGGTGTAAATAACACATTTATACTGCATTCAAAAAAACTGCATGTTTTTGTCCCAAACTGCATGTGATTATCATAAAGTGGGCATGTCTGTGAAGGGGAGACTCGTGGGTACCCATAGAACCCATTTTCATTCACATAACTTGAGGTCAAGGGTCCCCTTTGAAAATGGCCACGACAGTTTTTCCTCGCCAAAATTTAGAGCAAGTTTGGAGTGTTATTTAGCCTCCTTCCCGACAAGCTAGTATGACTTGGTTGGTACCGATGGAGTCTTCAGGTTTTCTAGTTTCATAAGATATCTGTACTGAACCTGCTACAACCTCTGAAAGACAGTAAAGTTGATCGGGATCGCCAGCGATTGGGCTCATTTCCAGTGATACCCAAATTATGCAATTCCAAAACTGTTTATGGACCCCAGTATGCAGAAATATTCAAATACACCATTTTTAGTATAGGTGTAAATAACAAATTTATACTGCTTTCAAGAAACTGTATGTTTTTGTCCCAAATTGCATGTGATTATCATAAAGTGGACATGTCTGTAAAGGGGAGACTCGTGGGTACCCATAGAACCCATTTTCATTCACATATCTTGAGGTCAGAGGTCAAGGGACCTCTATGAAAATAGCCATGCCAGATTTTCCTCGCCAAAATTTAGCCTAACTTTGGAGCGTTATTTAGCCTCCAATGGATTCCTTATGTTTTCTAGTTTAATATGATCTGAACCTGCTACAGCCTTTGAAAGACAGTTAAGTTGGTCAGGAATGTCGACAATCCACGAGTCTTTTAATTAAGAAATATTGCTAGAAATATTGGCGGGCCAAATCGAACCTTATAACGGGCCGACTTTGGCCCGCGGGCCCCGCTTTGGGCAGCCCTGATTAAGAGTGAATGCAACCTTTTGTAGCTTTTCACATTCATTCCTTGCTTGTGTCTTAGCTGCTCATATGTGGCTTCTTTTCTGTCGAGAACACTTGTGTTAAGGAAGGTTAAAGCGGGAACACACACACACACACACACACACACACACACACACACACACACACACACACACACACACAAAAACACACATCAGCGTTCTCATTAAGACAATAGCTGTCATTTCCAACAATGCACCAATTAGAGTGTATCCTGTGCTAACAAAGTGCTTCGTTGGGGGCTCAATTCCTCCCGTTCTCGAATCCAAATCTTTGTCACCTCAAATGAAAAGCACTTGTAACATCACAAGGGCCTATCCACCATTATCCCTCTTTACTATTATTCATCTCCAGTAAGCGCTGCAGCTCCCCTCAGGGCGACAAGGCGAGGTCTGATGCAATTCAATCCTAATCACACACTGTTTGCCTGTTTTTGGATTGGCTGTTGTGTTCTCTCACCATGTGAAAGGCACCGGCGCCTCAGGCACAGCTGACTGTGACGGGGGGGCCCCGCGAGGGACCCTATGGTCGCTCCACGGGGAGGAGTCCCTAATCCGGGATTATACTCCCAGACCCGCAGCCTGCTGGATTAGGAGATAGTCGGTGGAAAAGGGCACCGTCAGCACTCTTTCCTCAGCAGCTCAGTGGATTAGACGCCGAGCTGCCTGCGAGGTGCAGAGACCGAGAGGAAGGTCCCCTCGCAGCTATGCTGCAGCACCATACATGGAGATGGAAAAAAGGGGATGGTTGAGTGCACACTCGTACACGATGGAGAGTTGATTTTTCCATTCTTGACTTGGGGGTGTTCAAATATGGTGTCAGGAGATAATGGTGGGCTTTACGGCTGGATGGTGCTAAACTAAATTGAGGAAAAAGGAAATTTAAATAAAAAAAACCTTGCATTCACACTTTTGTAGTTATTTCTGCAGTGAAATCCATATCTCACGGCCCCGTGTGAGGGCCGTACTGTCAGACAGATGACAGCTTCCATACAGCTGCAACCTGCCATCCCTCATTAAAGAGATTATCTACATTACAGTCTGTGTGCATTATGCAGTGGAGAGAGAAAGAGCATTTGAGAGCAGCAACTGGTTGTATATCTTGTGTTCATTGTGGTCTGTGTGTGAAACCGAGTGGCCGATCGCAGCAGCAGCAGAGCAGCGTCAGATACCCCAGTGAGTTTCTACAGCCGGTAATCAGCTACTATTGATTGTAAAGTAGTCAATGGGAGTAGAGTCTCAATGTGCCCTCCGAGCTGCCGCGGGCGGATCGATCACGGCCTGCTGCTGAGCCTTTGTGTGACCGACATAATGGAATGTGCACAGCGATGTGCAGCGTTTGCTTTTCTTGATAAGAACAAAAGAGCATCTTCTTTTTTTTTTGCAAAGTTAAGAAATGTGATCTTTTTTTCTTGTCATGAATAAATTCAAAATTGGGGCTGTCAAAGTTAACGTGATAATAACGCGTTTACGCAAATTCGTTTTAAAGCCACTAATTTCTTTAACGCATTAACGCAACTTGTGATTTTTAGGTTGTAGCTCAGCTTTAAAGCTAGTTAGAAGATACTGGTATCATATTAAACTAGAAAACATAAGGAATCCATTGGTACCAACCATGTTGAAGGAGGCTAAATAACGCTCCAAACTTATGCTAATAAAAACTGGCATGGCCATTTTCAAAGGGGTCCCTTGACCTCTGACCTCAAGATATGTGAATGAAAATGGGTTCTATGGGTACCCACGAGTCTCCCCTTTACAGACATGCCCACTTTATGATAATCACATGCAGTTCAGGGCAAGTCATAGTCAAGTCAGCACACTGACACACTGACAGCTGTTGTTGCCTGTTGGGCTGCTGTTTGCCATGTTATGATTTGAGCATATTATTTTATGCTAAATGCAGTACCTGTGAGGGTTTCTGGACAATATTTGTCATTGTTTTTTGTTGTTAATTGATTTCTTCAAATAAAAATATACATACATTTGCATAGAGCAGCATATTTGCCCACTCCCATGTTGATAAAAGTATTAAATATTTGACAAATCTCCCTTTAAGGTACATTTTGAACAGATAAAGAATGTGTGATTAATTTGCGATTAACTATGGACAATCATACGATTAATCACAATTAAATATTTTAATCGATTGACAGCCCTATTCAAAAGCAACTTGTTTATCACCTTGCAAACAAATGCATGTTTTCGTCCATGAGACTGAGATGCACACGACCACATTACCTCCCCATCAAAACCACATCCTATCAACTTAACGCAGAGAAAGAGGCCATATTGAAATTGCCAGGTGCCTAATTTGGTCTTTGTTGCACATAATTGAAACCACTCATCCCTCCCCCCACTGAAGGGGAGATAGAGAGAGAGAGAGAAGAGAGAGAGAGAGAGATAATTGCCTTATAAGGCAGTAGGCTGTTATGAACGTGACGTCTCATTCCCAGCAGCGTGCTGGCAGATGATACGGTAAAGCCCACATCTCAAATCCATCTGAAGAAAGCTGGCTCTCACAGGCTTTGGTTTGATAGCTCCAGCTGTCTCGTTCATGTGTGTACACACACATATATGTGTGTGCTTGGAGGGGGGATGGTGCATGTGTGTGTGTGTTTTCGAGGGGTGCATGTGTACCGTGTTATTGACTCCTGAATTACTTCTCTGCAGGGGGATTTTGTTGGAATTTTGTGTGTGTGGCGGCGGCGGGCAGGAGAACATGGATGATGAATAGAGAGGTGTGAGTGAATGTGTGTGATGCTGAGTCAGGTGGGTGATTTACTGTGTAAGCATTGCAGTGCAGGTGTAGGCGCACGCACACACACACAGGCACGCCACGTGTAATTTTTTTTCTTTTGTTTTTCTGCCCGCATTCCTCTCTTCCTCCGCTTCTTGTTGCATCCGTCTCTTCTTCTTTCCCCTCTCCATCACTATCCCTCGCCGTTTCCCTGCATCTCAGCGTTCCCCTCCCCCAACCAGACAGCCAGGCGAGTTGTGTGTGTGTGTTAGTGCATGTGTGTGCGTGTGCTAGTGCAAGTATGTGCGTGTGCTTGTGTGTGTGTGTGTGCGCGTGTGTGTGTGTGTGTGTGTGTGCGCGTGCGCGCGCTCCCAGCTGGGGGCAGCAGTAGGGATGGATGTTCTTTGGGGAAATGGAGGACGGTATGCAGTCTGCTCCTCTTGGAAAACCAGTCAGTGCATCATCTCTCCGTCTCTCTATCCTTTGTCAACTCTTCTTCTTCTCTCTTTTTTTTTTTTAAACAAATCTCTGTTTTTTTCTGAGTTACGTCTAGGGGTATATGATTCTCGCCAGGGGTGTGAGAGGTAGCGGGTTCAAATCCCGGACGAGCCCCCCAATTGTTAAGTTCCCCGATTGGGCCAGGGAATGAAGGGAGTAACAATTAAATTAAAACCGGGGAAAAAGAAGCAAGGAAACTGACATGTAGGTGAAAATAAAGAGGGATTTATTAACCCAAATACCAAACGAGCTCCAGATAAGTCTGGAGACGTAACCATTTAAAGGATCCGACGTTTGTATTTTTTTAAACAGAAAACACCGGTTTTATACTGCGATATTTCCTGAAAATAACATACAGTACAGCCAACAGTAGCCTAAGTAAACTTTCAGATGATCTGCTGGTGATCTCCCTCCAGCCAGCTGCCTCCTTATTTAGGTGTTTGCAGTGAAACGAGGAGGTATCGTATCAGATAACTCATCATTTCAACTTCACCAATCATCGTTCCTCATCCGTTGGAATAAGGAATAAATAGCCTGACAAAAGTTCAGCTCAAAACGGCGCGCTGTGCAGCGCTTCGTCGCTCGCATTCAGTTAGTTCATTCCAGTAGAAAACAATGCAATCAAACTGATTTTGTCACTGACGCTTGCTGGCGTCGCATTCTGTTTGGAGGCTGTAATAGGTAAGCGACACACATCCCAATACATTAGACCTCTCTTCGTTGTACGCATTCCCTCTAGATCTTTTTTTGTGAACCCCCAACCTTAAAGTTCAAACTGCGCCTATGATGATTTGCGATGCATTTCAGCATTTCATGGCGGGGAAACTGCAGTACCTGGGGAAACACAGGCCCGTAACATCCTGCTAAAGAAATATCTCCCTCTACCTGTCACCCCCTCCCCCCTCTCTCTCTCTCTCTGTCTTCCTCCCCCTGTCCTCTCCGTCTGATTTGCCAGGATTTTTTTCACTACTCTTGCTGGTGCCCTCCCAGCGTGTGCTGCTGTCCCCCACAGAGAGGGTTTTCTCCTGTCACTACACACTCCTTACAGCGTATCCTCTCGCTACCAACAGCCTCTTTAAAGCCCTCCATTTATCTCAGCTCTCCTTTCTGTTTTTTTAATCTCTCATTCTCGCCTTTTTTTTTTTTTTTTAGAAGTGCCGCAAGCTCCTTTCAATTATCTTCCCCTTCTTCTCTTCCTCGCCGGTCGCTGGGAGACAGCTTTCCTGTGCAAATATTTGCTTTTCATGAATATGCCATCATTAAGCACCCTGCATAGGTGTGGGCGCTGCACCGACGAAATGTTAATTGTGGCTCGGCGAGGCCCTTTCGTGCATTCCTCCCCTCGCAGGAATCTGGCAGGAGCTCAGACAGGGAACAGACGTCTGGGTCAGGGCAGGCTCAGGCAGAGAGAGTGTGAGGGAGAGGAAGGGAGGAAGAGGAGGGGAAAGGAAATGAGGAGTGCGAATAAGAGGGAAACTTAGTTAGACAGATGTAAACATGAAGGAAATAACCTCTAAAACCAACATTTGTCAAGCTGAGCGTCCAGTCTAATCCTCCATGAACCACAGGGGGGTTTCGACTTTCGGAAGAGCTGCTTTGTTCCTCTTGAACGCACTTCCCGACCACCTGAAGGCACATCACACACATTCAAACAAATCCTTTCTTTATAAATTATCGCAGTATTTTTAGGTTACTAAAAAGCCAACCACTAATTCTCATCCCGCTGCTTTAGTTGTTGCCTTTTCCCTGCATGTTGTTTTTACCTCCTTTTAATTACAGCGTGGCTCTATCCTCCTATTCCCCCTTTGAGATTTGCATTTAATGAAACATGTGTTATTTATAAAATGCGTTATCACTATTAAGGCCAGAAAAATGAAGAGTGCGTACGCCCGAGGGAGTTCAGTCGACGATTGTAGTACAACTGGATGAGGACCAAGAGGCCAGCGTGAAAAGAAGGATTAGAGTCCGTCTCAACGTGGAGCTGGTATCTGTTGCAAGATCGCCTTAATATGGTGAACAGCAACGGCTTTGTTTTAGGCGAGGAATGCAGCCGGTTCAGCTAAATTAGAGGCGGCCATTTCCGTTGGCATGAGGGCTCGTCTACGTTGGCAGAGCTCCTCGATCGGGGAGAACTGGACGCTGTGATGTTGAGTACAGCAGTAATGAGAGAGCCAATCAGAACCAAAAACAACAGCAGACGTTTGGTTAGAATGATAACCTGCAGGTTCTTGGCAATGCCAGATTCTCCAACATGGGTTTCCACAACCCGGTCTCATGGTGCCTTCAAATAGGGTCGTGTTTACCATGTTCACCAGAAGAGTCCATATGAACGCCCCCCTCTTGTGGAATTCACAACCTCGTAAGTGGAAAGTTTCTGAAAGCTAGAAGTTCACGAGTTGTGACGTGTTTGTCAGAAATGGCGGAGGCCATGGAAGTACATTTTTCGGTGCATAATAAGTGAATATGATGTTAGTTTAGTCTTATATTGTAATTCTTCGTAATTTTTTAATAGGTCTGAGGAAAATGTTGTTATTCCCAACATCCTCATCTTTTCCTCTGTCATTATGTTTTTGCAATTACTGCATTATGTTACCCACTTGCTAGCTTGCTAAATTGTTAGCCTCTGTAGCTTCTAGACTCCGACAGTAACGTTAATATTGCCGTTGCTTAGCAGCGGTGTTCTCACGACTTAACCACTTGAACGCCGAGCTTATCATGTACACGACTTCCCATGTTGTAAACACGAGCTCACGAGTTTCATTTGAAGGCACCGTCACTCCCAACTCGTCAAATACCGCCGATTGGGCAGCGCCCCTCGGCATTGGAAAACCGAGGCACGGAGGCGCCCTTTAGCAAAAGTATGTGATGACCCGGGCCTTCAACTAACTCCAATGTAAACCCTCCCAAGGTGTTATACGATGGTCGGAGCAAGTGACGTAGTATTAATAGCGTGAGAAACTGTTCAAGGTGGGCGGGAGGGGAGGTGAATGGGTCAAACAAACACAAGACTTTCAACCTGCAGTCACATGCAACGCTAGTCAGTAAGTTAACGTCAACCACGATTGTTCCTAACCCTAACTAAGTGGTTGTGTTGCCTAAACCTAACCTTTATTTTGAAAGGACACAATGCACGTCACCAGTGTATATTGACACGCTGTCCCCCGGTCCGTCCAAAAGTAACGCAAGAGGGGTACCCCGTGCGTCGGTCTCCGACCAAGCGGCGGTATTTGACGAGTTGGGAGTGAGAATGTGTTGATTTCCAGACTTCCTGACTACAGGTGAGGTGGTATAAATGGTGATGGACATATGGACCAGTGGTGGAAGAAGCACTCATTTACTTAAGTAAAAGTACCAATACAACCATGTAAAATACACATCCTGCATTTAAAAGTAAAAGAACATCAATATGATCAGAAACCGACAGCTTGACTTGTACATGCAGAGACAGCCCGGGACAGAAAGACATGATTCTTGTATTTCTTGTTTCTCTTTTCCGTTCCTTCCTCAGCTAAGATCTAAGATCGGAGTGTGAGAATGTGTGTGAAATTGCTGCTGCAGACAGACTGGGTGTAGTCACAGGGACGACATGATTGTAGTTAGTCACACTGAGCCACATGACGGCCGCCGCTGCAGAATGAGGCCGTGTTGTGAGTGTCCTGCCTCGCTGTCATCTCATGACATAAGTGTATTTTCATACATTGAGGAGAGATGGAGCAGGGAAGCTGCTCCCCCACACTGAAACGGTGTGGATGTTTTTGTTTGTGTGGAAATGCTCCCGTTTCCGCTTTTCTTTTTTTTTTCTTGCTGGCAGGTGTGTGTGGTTGGGAAGGTGCTTCCTCTTCCTCGTTATCCTTCGTTTGATCCTTTTTTGTTTCAGCCCTAAAACATCCTCCTCCTCCTCCTCCTCCTCCTCCTCCTCCTCCTCCTCCTCCTCCTCCTCCTCTTTCTCAGCTCTGTTTTAGTTTCTTTCCACAGGTGTATTCTCCTGCACCCTCCCTCCTTTGTCTCTCGTCTACAACCCTCCCCCCCCCCCCTCGCCGCCTCTCCCTGCCTGCTGCTTTCCCAGAGAAGTCAACCTGTTATCGGCGGGGTCTATGAATAGCACACAGGGTTGGAGCTGCGACCCACTCACCCCCCTAACACGCCTCATGTCTTATGCATTGCTCCTGCATGCAGGATCCCTCGAGCCCTGTTTCTACAGTTACTCGGCTGTAGTTCTGCTAGTTTGCAAAAAACGCTGCGCAATACCAGATTATTTTAGAGATTTACATACCGCATAATGTGTTTAATATGTGCAGATTAAAGACACTATAACACATCTCTCAGTTCATTAACAGCAGACACAGAGGTGCATCATCTCACAGCGTCTCTTGAGCTGAAAAAAGATGATAAAAATGTGCGAAACTGCTAATAAATTGTTACTCATTTGCATTCTGCACACATTTTCTGCCACTTTTCCTGCACCAGACGCCCGCGTGTATACTGTATATTCATCTAAAGATTGCAGCTCAGCAGTCACATGCACGCAGATGCAGCGCAGAGATAAGCGCACCGCTGCCGTCGATGCCATCATTCTTCCTACGTTTGCTTCCTGGAAATATTCGGTCTTGGCGAGATGCATATTTTCCAAATGCCGAAGCCTGTTTACAATGCAGTGAGCGGCGGCGGCGTCCTCCCAGTGTTTCTCCTCTATATGCCACCGCTCCAATAATACACCAGGGACAAGGAGCTTAGCAGTGACAGCCCCAAATCCCTCTTTCCACAGCACTGATTTCTGGATTAAGGAGGGGAGATTTCCACACCTCTGAATTGTATTGTGCTACGGGGCTCACGCATCTTTTCACGCATCTTTTCTTCCGCGGCGTGCATCGAAAATGGGAAGCATTTCCTTATTTACACAGATTTAGAGCGATTCCGGATGGGGGCGCGGGAGGCTATAAGTGAGGTTTGAGGCAGGGAGAAGGTGGAGAATAAGAGTGATTATTGTGGTAAACCCCCTTTTATGGAGGGATTTCAGAGCTTCATAATAAACAGAACACATAAACAGAGTAGATTATGCATATTTTGGTTCCTGAAAAGCGTGTTCACTCTGTCTAAATTCAAGCGATGCCTCAGATCTGGACGCTTTGACAAATTTGGATGACACAAAAAGGTTGGGAATGTTTTCATTCCAGCCTGATAAAAAAAAAAAACCTCCCCACTTCATTCCTCCTCTTCCTCTTCCTCCTCCACTTTTCGGCCACTCCTTTTTTCCTCTCCCTCGCTCCTGTCCTCCTGGACCCTCCTCACGCCCTTCGTCATTTTTTCCCTCATTCCATTACCGAACATTGTTTTGACTTTCCAAGTTCCGCATTCCTCCGCACGGCATACCGACCTGCCTGCCTGCCTGCCGGACCGCTGGAAGAATTCCTGGCCTGTGATTATCCACTCATATTTCATTTACACACACACACACACACACGCAAGGGAGGCAATAAATTAATGGAACAGGGTGTACTCTTTTATTACCTCTGAAGAAAGCTTTATTGTTTCTTGTTTCAGGGGGTTGAATTGATTTACTGTTACATTCCAAAACGTCCAAACGCCATTGATTTGCTTTTGAGTGATCAATCTGAGGAGATTTGTGTCTTTTAACAGATGCTGTATGGCAAGCGGAGCATGTTTGTGTGTGTGTGCGTGTGTGTGTTGCTGTAATTTTCCTCTTTGTGAGCTAAATTAAACACAGCTTTTTACTGAGAAATTAACTTCTGAAGAGCAATTAATTAGGAGCCGGAAATGATGGAAATCTAAATCAATCAAAGTGAAATTTCCCCCATGATGCATCTGCAGACATTCATAATTAACGGCAAAACACACATTTTGTCGGAAATAACTGTAATTTTTTTTGCCTGAATGAATAAACAAATTAAACCGGTTTATGTATCTGGAGCAGACACATTAATGCACGTACACGTACACACACACACACACACACACACACACACACACACACACACATGCACACACTCTCGCACAACCTACCAGTTGGCAGTGGGTGTTAATTGTGTTGGGCCTCAGGGCAAAAATAACATTGCACCAAAGACGGAGAGACAGAGTGTGTTTTGTCTGTCAGCAGCCTACGCCTTTCTATCAAGACAATAGGACACAATCGTTTTACAAATATAAAACGCACAATATCTCGTTTATTAACATAAAAAGGATTGCTTGTTAGATATTAAATACATCACAGAAAAGATATTTATGTTGTTCTTTTGTTCAACTTTTCTTCCTCTTCTCATTTACAGCCCTATATCCCCCGGTGGATCCCAATAGACAGTGTTTTCATGACTGTAGGACTGTTAATTGCTAATTAGGCCGGTGTAGCAACAGACCTCCTGTGTGAGGTGATAGCACTGTGTCGGTGTACACAGAATAATTACAATGGAAGGTGTTGTAGGAGCGCGTCAACATCTGCTCCCTGTGTGGCCGCCAGAAAGGAAACCGTGAGAGAGGAGCTCTCGCAAAATGTGACAGGTTGTACTTATCGGCATGGCGGTATTTGTGCAAATATTTCACGGGTCATTTGCTGCGGTGCAGTTGGATACAGAGAATTTTTAGAGCAACAACTGAGGGAATGTTTCAGTATATGAACCTTTTCATACGTTTTCCTTCCTTTACATTGAAGTATTATTTAATGTAAACTGCATCATTTAACGTCTTTGTTTTGGCTGCACAGATTTTTTTTAAACTTTCAGGTCTTTAAAGGTTATGGTGAACCAATGAAATGTAATTAACTTTTTTGCGGGAGGAATCCCTGAACTAATGCAATGTTTGGTAAAAAACTATGGCCTGATTAATCACGATTAATCGCAAATTATCGCGCATTTTATCGGTTCAAAATGTGCCTAAAAGGGAGATTTTTCAAATATTTTATATTTTATCAAGATGGGAGTGGGCAAATATGCTGCTTTATGCAAATGTATGTTTATATTTATTATTGGAAATCAATTAACAACGTTAAACGATGACAGATATTGTCCAGAAACCCTCACATGTACTGCATTTAGAATAAAAAATATGCTCAAATTATAACAAACTGCAGTCCAACAGGCAACAACAGCTGTCAGTGTGTCAGTGTGCTGACTTGACTATGACTTGCCCCAAACTGCATGTGATTATCATAAAGTGGGCATGTATGTAAAGGGGAGACTCGTGGGTACCCATAGAACCCATTTTCATTCACATACCTTGAGGTCAGAGGTCAAGGGACCCCTTTTGATAATGGCCATGACAGTTTTTCCTCACCAAAATTTAGCCCAAGTTTGGAGCTTTATGTAGCCTCCTTCCCGACAAGCTATTATGACATGGTTGGTACCAGTGGATTCTTTAGGTTTTGTAGTTTCACATTATACCAGTATCTTCACTCTACCTTTAAAACTGAGCCCGCTACACCCTCCGAACGATCTAATTGCGTTAATGCGTTAAAGAAATTAGTGGCGTTAAAACGAATTTGCGTTATTATCGCATTAACTTCAACTGCCCTAGTAAAAACCCCATGACCACGTTTGTGTTCACACACATCTCCAGCATGCCAGCGATGCATCGTGTGTTAAAAAAATAAAAACACAAATGGAAAGCGGTAAACACCAAACAGTTTCAGTTTTGGTATCAGTATATCTTGTGTTCCTGCAGCACAAACAAATCCTTTATCTCATAAAATACATACTGTTTCTCATTCCAGAAACAGCTTCACATTAATGTACTTTAACGTATGTGTGTGTGTATATGTGTGTGTGTGTGTGTGAGAGAGAGGGAGGCAGTTTGTGACAGTCAGGAATTTCGAGAAGCTAAATGGTCCCACAAGTAACCAGTAAAACAGGATTTAAAGGTTGACAACAATACAGATGTTGGCATGAAATAATTGCAACGCACTGCTTTTGTATTGTAGCTCTCATACCACACACACACACACATACACACACACACACACACACACACACACACACACACACACACACATCCCCCCACGTTCTTCTTTACTCGCTGACTATGTAAAGTGTGTGTGTGTGTGTGTGTGTTTGAGGTTTGCTCGCTGCAAAGCTTGTCTGTGGGTAGAGCTATAGTCTGAAAACACATGTTGGTCTAATGGATTTAATATGGTTGTAAATTACAGTCAACAGAGTGCCGGAGCATCAGTACCACTCACATGGAAATGAGCACGACTTGAGTGCCTTTTAACGCCGTATTCAGAGCTTTATCAGCAGTGTGTGTGAGTGTGTGTGCAGCATCTTCATTTTCATCTTTCAGCGGAGTAAGTTGAGTGTGTGGTCAGCGGTTATTTCACATTTTTAAGCCGACTCCTTCTCCACCATGCACGTCATGCTTTGTTTCATACAGATGGCGGGTTTCTTGTCAGTCTGTGATTATGTTCGTGCTTCATTTGAACGGATTGTCTAATTATTCAGACAATTGCTTCAAAAAATAGCTCATAAACTGCCCTTTATATTCCTCAATTCATACGCTACGACATTAACAAATGTTAAATGAAACAGTAATTCTCCTGTGCAGGGATGCCAGAGTGGATGTATATGCATGAGTGCCATGTGTGCATAGGTGTTTGTGCATGTGGGAATATGTGCATGTTAAACTGTTGATCGTGCGATTGGTGGTGGCGTGCAGGCAGATTTTAACCTGCGCCGCCGCCTCATTAGGCCTGCCTCCGTTGCCATGGTTGTCTATTAGAGCAGCAGAGATTAAAGACTCATTTACATGTGAAAGAGGAGAGTTGTTAGAGAGAGAGAGAGAGACCATACTCTACTGCTCTCTACTCACTTCAGTGTATTCTGGAGAAGAGGGTCAGATAGGACGCAGGCAAATGTTTGCAGAAGAACAACATTTTGACCGTCTACGTGTGTGTGTGTGTGTGTGTGTGTGTGTGTGTGTGTGTGTGTGTTATTGTTTCAGCTTATGCACCAGATTTACTTTTGACTTTTAGTGCAATTAAACTTTGCAGTTTACCAGCCTCCAGTGTGCCTAAAAACATTTTTGACTGGGCGTATTATGTTTGTGGTTTGAGACGCACGTTATGTAAACACAACACCTTTGTTGCTCTCTTGCCGTGTTTCCTGTCTATCTCTCGAGTCAAGTAAGGGCTTTTAAAGAAAAAGATTTATATTAATTGCATCAATGGGTATATACAATGAAACCCATTGCTTTATATTTATAGTTATAGATCTTCCTAATATTAATTTGTGTGTGCTGCACGAGTCTGTGTGAGTCAGGTGGATGTTTTGCATATTGCATGTAGGTCAACATCTGGCATCCTGTCACACCTGATCCTTTAAAGTTTCAGTAGGCAGAATGTTTTTGTCATCATTTGGCAAAAATTACATAATAACCTTTCAGCATATTGTAATTCAAGTGTTCTCAGAGAAAACTAGACTTCTGCACCTCTCAGGCTTTAAAAAATCTAGCCTCTGATGGGAGACTTTGACCAATCACAGGTCATTTCAGTGAGAGAGAGCGTTCCTATTGGCTGTGCTCCGGCTGGTGGGCAGTGCTTGGTAGTTCCTCAATTTGATCTCAACACAGCCGCCGGGTCACAAACTTTCTCATTTTACAGCTAAACAGTACACTACAAGATGTTTCTGACAACATCTGAGGAGAGAAATAGGCATCACAGTAACAGAATATTGATTCATATTTGATCAGCGCTGCCTAGTTTGACCATTTGATCGGAGTTTGCGAGTGATTGACAGCTGCTCAGAGACGGCAAGGCTCCAGCTCGGCTCTGATTGGTTGTTTTCCTCTGGTCTGTGAAATCTTGCAGATGCCATTAGGAGCACCGGAGGACAGCGGAGGAACATGATGTCTCATGCACTACTGTCAGGATATAGTGACCGTTTTATAAAAAATAACTTTTTTTTAATCATATTTGCTCCATTTCTACCAACTGCAGCTTTAAGAGAAACGAAGGAGGGAAAACTTGGAAATTAGTTATATTTTTACATTTAGTGTGTCAGGAAAAAATAAACTAAATTGAGGTGACCCCGAGAGGAAAGGAAATGCTGTAACGTGTAGTCATCGTGACGCTTGTTGTTCAGAGATCTGCAAGGTGGACTTAATGACTTTGTGCATAATTACTGAGGTTGTTCATGGGAGGCATGAGTCACCTCTTCGTCTCTCTCTATTTAATGTTCGTCATGAACCAAAGCAGGAAAAGGCAAAGTGGAGCGCTCTGTTTCACTCTGACTCACTCCACCACGGCGGCTTTGACCAAAACAAGCCACAAGATCAACCAGTCGGTCTGTGAACTCACGCTGCAGCGCTGAACCGTGAGTCTGCTATTGCTCAGCACAAGGCAACTAATTCACAACGGGCCAATTAGCGTGATATTTTTACTTTTTTTGGTGGATTCACAACATGATCCGTGCCATGTGTAGCCTTCCCATCGTCAGTCCACACGGGCACTGTATGAAAATCACAATAGGCTTTCCCAACAGAGAGTCTGCGAGCCACATTTTAGATTCCTAATAAGCTGTGTGCTACAGGCAGCAACAGACAGCAAGGAGAGAATCTTCTCTATGAATATTAATGTTTGGTATGGGGGGGGGGAGGTTGAGGGTGGGGAACCAAAGCCTCCTCCAAATCCTTCGCAGATAAACTGAGAGGGGAAGAGAGATGATTACATGCATGGTTTTTCACAGGGCTCCCCCAAATCTCATTTTCTGTAGTGCATTTTAATGGGATCCTCGCACCCACCTCAGCCCGGCTAAGTCTCCGGATGCTGCCATTAAAGAAAAAAAAAAAGAGGGGGCCGATAAATTCCCCGTGAATTTTTTATGCGTGGTCGTGGCGCGGGTTTTGTCACGGTTTTGTAAATGCGTGCAAAAACTGGACCTTGTCGACGTTTTTGTCTTTTGTAATGCGCCGTATGTATCACTGTCATTTAAATGCAGCCTTTAGACAATGGAGAGCTGCGAGAGATGGATGAGACGAGGCGCTGAAATAGGAATCAAAGTCATTCTCCGCTGCAGATGATGGAAGAGGTCACCGCGCACCGGGCCCGGAGGGAAAACGATTTGGACGTATGTGTGACACGGAAACATGAAGGAAAATTAGTTTATATGAAGAAGAATTGGCAGCGTTTGATGATGTTTTACAGCTTTTTTAAGATTAGTGTAAAACGCCAGAATGGACCTCCGTGATTTCATGACTTCCCGTTTTGAAATCTGAGACTCCGACATTGATCTCCGTCCGTCTCGTGTTTATTGCTGATACCCATCAGGGTGACCTGAGCACACACGGGGGACTGTTTAATTACACACTCTTTCTCCGCGTGTCCATCAATAACCCAACTGATGCAATCATTCATGTGGCCATTTCAATCAATACCTGCGAGGGAACTGCAGTCAAACTCCGGGTCACGTGACCGAGGCCTCACATCAGCTTTATGGCATCGTTACGCCGTTCGTTTTACTATCTGGAGTTCACCAGCCATTTACTATCAATCTGTTGGTTAAATGGGCCGTTTGTTATTTTTTATGTAGTGACTGCACTTCCTGTTGGAGGGTGATTCACAAACATTGGCAGGTTGACAGGAAACAGGATGCAACTCCTCCAATTGAAGCATGGATTTAGTTGAAGATGGCAGAAAACATGTGTTAGTAGAATAACTTGAATAAAAAGCAGGAACAGACTTTGGCAATACAACATCTTCAGAGCTTTTATTTAAAGGAACAGTGTGTAGCATTTAGGGGGATCTATTGGCAGCAATGTAATATAATATTATGTTTTCTTTAGTGTATAATCACCTGAAACTAAGATTTTTTTTGTGTGTTTTTGTTACCTTAGAATGGAGCGGGTCCTCTTCACTAGGGCGGGGCGATAAAGGCCAAAATCTTCTATCCTGATTTCATATCTCAATAATAATATATATCCATGATATAGCATGTTTTCTGGTAATTAAGTAAATTAATAGTCTATATGAAATAACCACGTGGTAAAGCCAATTTTTGTATACTCCTTTGTGAATTAAATACTTGACAATATTGAGTATTTTCTCACGTTATTAAGAAATTAAGTGCAAAATGAGCAGTTTCATGTGAAATTAAAGAGAAAAAAATAATTCGCTCCGCTGTGGGCCCCCAAGGAACATAAAGCGTCGTCCAAATGACATAAATATTGCCATAACACAGTTCGGCCGCTGTTTTTGCTACGATATATATATATTATATATAGCTTCGTCTTCATAGAGCCGGCCGCCATGTTTCTACAGTAGCCCAGAAAGGACAAACCAAACGCTGGCTCTAGATAGGGACATTCGCGTTTTCTCGTCGACCACCGTAGTTCTCCAAAATGCGTGCAAGCCCCCAGGAAGAGCACCGGGCCGTGAAGCAAATTTTCTTAGTGGCCAAACGGCGGTGCTACAACTTCCGTATCCGTCACGTGATGCCAACCCAAAAATACTTTTTCCCATATACTTACATTGGGAAAGAGACGTCTGTAACTCGGCGGATAATTTTTTTTTAGGTGAATCAACTTCCCAGTATGAACAATTGAATATCCTTTATTTAAATCATTAGGTCCTAAAAGTTGTAAAGTGCATTAAAAGCTGAATCTAGAGTTATTTCCCTTCCTCCGTTCATGTGAATGAGACTCAGACCGAGGCTGTACCACGGGCTGGGAGGCAGAGTTAAAGGAAACGCTACTGCGCTAAGGGCCCAATGGATGCGGAAGATCACGGATAATCCGGGTACTTTATCACTCAGGAGTCGAGCCATTTTAGCTTCATGCGCCGCTGAGCAACTCTCATAGGAATGAAGGGGAGCCCGTCTCCAACGCTTTATGCAGTTCTCTTAATACATCCATGCACGCTTGGCACAAAAGAGAAGTTTCAGTTGGTTGCAATCTGCAACCTCACCGCTTAGATGCTGCAAAATCCTACACACTGCACCTTTAAGTTAAAGATGCTTCAAATATCATATATCATTTCAAAACATGTCAGGTGTCTTTGACTTGCTTTCTGAGGACTGATGGGCCAGTTTCATATGATAAAACTAATTCTCAAACATTCTACGCAAAAATGTCCACGTCTCCCATGCGGTACTTTTGCATCCATCTGTCCCAGTCGTTATTTTTTATTTCAGTTTTCTCCTTTTTCTAATCTCATTCCCAGAGGCGCACCTTCCCTCTCATGCTCGTTAACAGTTTTACTGAAGCAGCCACATTAAGGGACGTCAGGGAGACATCTACAGAGCTGTTGTTGTCTTGAGGAGGCTGTTTCATTGAGATATTGACACTTGGCTAGAGAGTGGTGCAGGGTGTGGAAATAATTATGAGTGCAGAATCACTCTGTTTTCTTACAACTGTGAAGCATCCATTGGTTTTGTGATCGGGAGACTTTTCGTAGAGAAAATGAGCAGACTTGTGTTTGTGGCGCTAAACCGCCTTGTTCCTCTCTTCAGCTTCAAACATGTGCTCGTAGCTCATGGCGTGCGTGTGCTGAGCTGAGCTGGTATAAACAACACGATCTGGCAGTTCTGCAGAAATATGAGAGAGCAGATGACAAGTAGTATGATGGAAGAGGAGGCTGTGTGTGTGTGTGTGTGTGTGTGTGTGTGTGTGTGTGTGTGTGTTTAGTGAAAGCAAGTGTTTGTGTTTGCACTCGTGTGCATGATAACCACAAAGATTGTCTTAGTGTCTGTAGTGTGTGTTTTTGCAGGGCTGGCTCGTGGAAGAAGTGATCTAGGGCCATGTGTGAAGCCTTTTTATTCCATAGCCTGCTTGGTCATACTTGCCAACCCTCTTGGAGTTTTTCATTGCCCTCTCCCGGTTTCCTCCCGAGGTCACAATACTCCCGTATTTCTCCCGATTTATGGCAAATTTTCACTCCTTTTTTTCCTCCTTTTCATTATCTCAACCTGTTTGTGGCTCTGTACAGTGTGTATAAAACTGGACATACACTGTACGATTTTAGAAATGTTGTTGTGTAACTCCTACGGGCGCAGAAACGGGCTAAAATCGTACATTGTGTGCCCAGCTTAAGCCCTACTGTTTCCACCTGGACGACAATAGAGCTACACCAAATGTTGTTTCCCGGCGAAAGAGAGCTGTTCATGACACAACGCGGTTTGAGCTGTGCTCGGCACGCCATCACAATGGCCAGAATGCCCATCGTGGCGTGACGCAACCATTGGAATTAATCGGTTTCAGAGCGCAGTGGTACCGTTGATGCGTTGTGTCTGAAAGGACCTTCAGTGGGTAAGAGAAGGAGAGAGAAATGGAGAGAACTAAGAGAAATTCAAGCAGGGGCTAAAAAATGAATGAGTGAATAAAAACTGATGAATATTAGTTTGTACCAGAGATTCACACAAGTTCACGCCAGAGGGGCAAATTATTCTTTCCTGAGAATTAAAAGTAGGCCTATTTAACAAAAAAAGCTGTTGCAGTTTACTTTTTTTTTTGTTGTTATTTTCATTCTTTTAAAATTCCCAGAATGCAGTAAACAAAGTCTCTGAAACTCAAACTTTAATAGGGGAGGACCCCCATTCCCCCGCTTTGGTTTTGAAAGCCTCCCTCGTACTATTCAGGTCTCAAGGTTGGCGAGTATGTGCTTGGTTGTCTCTGTAGCTGCATCCATCGTCCAGCAGCATGTGTGAGCATTTCAGTGTTATTTTGCTTGGACAATGGAGCATTATTTCTGTCCTCTTTCACCACAAGGACCCCTCTCTATCCAATCAGCGAGCTGCATCCAGATACCTTGTCTCACTCTTTGCATAAATTTGACTCTGTATATTTTTGTCTCAACCAGCTATTGAATGTTTTGCCTCGCTGACATCACTGAAATAATCTTTCAGCTGTTTGAAGCTTCAATTCTTTGTGATTAATGCGACAAAAAAAACCCGCTTCAAACGGCCCTCTATCCCCAGGACCGCGTGCATGCTGGGAAGACGGAGAGGTGTGAGTGTGAGCTCGGCTACTGTGCTCACTCTCCAGCTCAAAAGTGTTAGATTAACATCACACATCCCGGCCCTCCTCCAGGCCCGTCTCATCCACCGCTCTGGTAGAATCAACCCGGCCAATACAGCATCTGCAGATGTGTGTGTGTGTGTGTGTGTGTGTGTGTGTGTGTGTGTGTGTGTGTGAGAGAGAGTGTGTGTGTGCTGAGGAAAAGCCTATGAAACTGTGATCTCTTCCATAATTCACTTTCAGCCACAGCACCGGTGTGTGTGTGTGTGTGCACACGGTGCATGGGTGCAGTCTCTGCAAAGGTGTGAAAAGTCACACAATGCTGTCTATAAAATAACACTTCAGCTCTTCATCAGCCGCTGTGTGTGTGTGTGTGTGTGTGTGTGCGTGTGTGTGTGTAGTATGTTTGCGTGTGTGTGTGTGTGTTTTTGTTTGTTTGCCTGGAGGAGGGTTAGGTTTGTTTCCAGCTTATTGTCCGTGTGCAGAAATGCTTTGTTTTCAGCCATTTCCAGCCGCACGGATCAATGAAAACATGAATAAGAGGCTCATCCGGTTTGATCTGACCGCGTTCACACTGAGAAAACTGAATCACACTGACAGCTTGTTAATGATCCGCTCGTCTCGGGCTGCACCGACACAAAAGAGGCCCTTTGAAAACAAGCTCTCGACCCAAGGAGTTTGGCCGGGAGCTTCGCCCCGATGACGGCTCTCCAACTTGGGGACACGGGGGAAGACAACCTTCTCTTTGTCAGTGTGGGAGCGTGGGTAAAGCTGAAACAGTCACAAACTGTTACTTCAGCTGTCACCATATCTGGATGTGAAGTGTTGCTCCCTAAGTTCCCACCCACAGCATCCACATCCTTTCATACCCAAAGGCTATCGGAGGTGGTGGTGGTGGTGGTGGGAATGATTAAGCAGGATTTGCTGTCGATCCTCAGCCCTCCCCTCCTCCTCCTCCAGCAAAGCCACGTTCGCAGCACTTCAGAGAGTGGTGAGTCATTGAGGGATTGCCAGCCGTGTCAGAGATAAAGACGACGGAGGAGGCACTGACTGACAGAATGGAAAGTGTAAACACAGAGGACCTCCAGGCGTCTTGTCTTCTGACATCCGACTCCCCTCTCCCTTGTGTTTTTGCCGTCGCCGGTGGTTGGTGGAGATTCATTTCCATGTTTTTTTCATCTTGTCATCCTCTCATTCTTTCCTGCAAACCCCTCCGCTCTGAAAAAAAAAAAAACCCAGCATTCCTCTCCTGTCTCCTCTGCCCAGTAGGAAACTGCTGTCCAATCCATAAGTCATGATAACAACCGTCTTCCTCCTTCCTTCCCTCCCACACACACACACACACACACACACACACACACACACACACTGTAACCCAGGCGGCGGTGGAAAACCTCCTCCTTGCTCAGAGCATGATGTCAGACGTCTGCTTTTTGACAGGCCTTGCCATGGGAAAAACACGCACAAGTGTGTTTTAAGTGTGTGCGCTCCACACCACGGGGACCTCGCAGGCACATCAGCGTACTCGTCCTCACGCTCCACATGTGTGAGAGCACACGCTAACGGCACATATGCCAAAAGAAAGTCATTTTAAAAAGGATTTGTTCCTTGATTTAAGAAGGCAAATCTGGTTGTGTGTGTGCAGCCAAACATGCAACATAATGATTAGGAGATCGTTTGCATTCAACTCCATAAATGGCAACAATGATCAAACATTTATTAATATAATGCAGTTGGAAAATCCATCTGTTCCTTTTTGCCAGAACTCCAGTTCAATTTGGCGTCAAATCGTTTAGGCCGCTGTATGAAATGCCCTCTCTCCCCGTACGGCCCGTGTTATTGATTTGCCATTATGTCGTATGTGTGGAGAAAATCCATGGCTCTCCCTTTAAATAACCATCACATGAGGACAAGAGAGATATATCACGGAGAAACCATATCGAATTGGAACACATGGGACGCCCGGTGTAAGCAAGGGCAATCTTCTCCGTGTGTCTCGTGTCTGACAAAGACGGAGCTGGTGAATTATGTTAAGCTTTGCTGAATCAGGCTTTTGTAGAGACCCTGATCTTGTGTGTTGTTGTTGCTGGGGGGGAGATTCCTCCTCGCATGGAGGCTCCACCGATAAATCTGCATGTTTTCATATCGCCCAGTAAGCGTGGAGACGACCGGTCTACTTTCAAACTGGGCTGAATTCAAGCGGGAAAGTTCATTCTTAACCTTGAAATTGTAGTTTGACAAAAATATTGTAAACACAAAGTGCACTTACGTTGTTTTTCAGATGGGCATGTCATCACGCTGGTGGGCTAAATCTGGTTAAATGTCCAGGTTACATGTAGCTGTTTTTTTTGTGCAAGGAGTTTAGCGTGCAATAAGTACGCATGTCTTGATTTCGGCGTGTCGTTTGTACGCCATGTATCCTGTACTGACTGCAACGTAAACGCATCTGTGTGTATGTGCTACGGTAAGAGTTAGTGACGTAGTTTAAAAAGCGGTAAAGACCGGGTGGGGAGGTGCATGGGCCCAATAAACGATGGACATTTAACCCGGAGAAAACATACCTCTTCTGCCAATAGATCCCCCGAAATGCTGAGCACTGTTCCTTTTAAGACAGATTTGAAATAAATGTGAACCTGTCCTTTAATGAAATGCTGTTGAAACAGCCGTTATACGTGACGTAGACACCTAAAAACTAGAGTTTTAAACTAGAAGCGTAGACGTGTTTCTGACCTGCAAATCACCAACTCAATGCTCACTGGGTGTTGATAGGTAAAAGCTTGTATTTCCTTTTCATACATAAAGAAAAAACAACCTTAGTTTGTCAGTTGGCTTTAAAAGTATATTTTTGTCTAAACAAACCCAAACATGAGAACATTTCACATACCCACAAAGGAACATTAAAGCTGAAAACTTCAAGTCACCATCGATGTTCAACTTTGATGATACAGTGTTCAACAAACAACTCAGTTTATCTGCTTCATCAGGACTGTGTGGGTGCGGTTTAATCAGATTTGATTGACACTGACACAACCATACAAAAAACAACAACACCAACGTGCCAGAAAGGAAATGTCAGATTCTGATTCAACGATTCGCGGCACCGACAGAAACCTCTCATGAGAAATAACCAAAACTAACTTTGGCAGAAATGAGTGTTCATGTATGACTCCCATCGCATTCTCTGCACATTAAATCTATGCATTTAGGTTATTTGTGATCTTACTGTGAGCACACATGTCACTCAGTGAGGACGGGACCTCAGCAGCAGCAGAAGGGGACGATACAGGACATGCAGCAGACAAAGGGCTGTCTGTGCTGCTGTGTTCAGGAAGAGGCCTGTTTCACTCTGATGTGGCGAGCTGCAGTACCTGCGACACACACCGAGTTCCTGTGTTGAGTGTATGATGTCTGGTGCACGTGGCAGGGCGATGAGTGACACACACACACACACACACACACACACTGCCAGCTCTATATGAGTCCTGACAGGCTTGCCGTAGGCCATCAGTGTGGCAGCGAGAGGTGATTATAAAGCCATGTGGGTATTACGGCTTATTGTCCCGAAAGTTGTCTATAACGTAGGATATCTCTGCACAGAAGATAAACAGCCTGAGCAGGACATGAGCTAGGAAACAATAGATAATATTGAGCTGTCTTTGTTTATATTGTGCTGTGGATGGCGGTTTCTGAGTGATTGTCACCTTTTTTTTTTTGCACAAAATGGCAGACGCTCTGCGGCGGCGGCTCGATTATCTCTCTAAATTTAATACAAATCTTAAATCCCTGTTGTGCTCTTTGCTCAAGTAAAGAAAGCTCGCTTTATCTCTCGGCTCCTCCTCTGAAGCTCCTTCTCTTTGCTCTCCACGCAGCCAATCAAAAGCCAAAAGTGAATTATGATAAAAAAAAGAAGAAGCAGCGGGGCGAACGCCCGCGTGGCTGAATTTCCATATAGATAGACATTAAAGTTGTCTATCTGCAAGCTCACTGTCCACCCTTCCTCTTATTACATTTTTGATGGAGAGATGGCCGCTTCATCTACATCATCAACTTGCAAAGCCCCCCGTCCCCCCCCCCCTCCTAACCCTCTCCCTGTGCCGTGTTCCTATCTGCCCCGGACACTTGATTGTTTCTGAACCCGTGTTGACCCCATAAAGAGGAACCTGCGCCTGGTTTTCCTGCCCCGGTTTGTTGTGTTCATTATTGCTCAATCTGGCCTCTTCTTCCTCCTGTAAAAAGCAGTTCATGAGTGGTGACGGAAAAAAGAGGAAGAAGAAGAAGAAGAAGAAGAAGAAAGGCAGCTCCTCATCGTGGTGCTTCCAGGCTTACATGTAAATTAAAACGCAATTAAAAACAGGCAAATAATCTGTTCCCGGGAGATGGGGAGGGGAGGAGGAAAGTGCTCTCAGGATAAGGGCCGGCGTCACTCATCATTAGCATGGCATTAGACTGAAGGGAGCTAAATCTGAACGCTGGGTCACGGCCACATTTAGAGGAGCCGCGTCTGCTACCGCGAGGTCTCTCCACGCCGATGAAAATAGCCGCCCCATCCCGTGCAGAGGGAATCACTTCTGTCTTAGATCAGAGAGAGGGAAAAAAATGCAACACAATTATTCAGTGGATTATTCGGCTATTGTTCTCCGAGGCGGCCATTGTGTGCTCGCTATTGTGTTTCAGCTTGCTTGTTGTGATTTTCCTGCACAAAACCCCAAAATATCTGTCACTGGTGGCGGTGAATGAATAATTTTCAACATGCTGCGTGCATGAAACGTCCACGCTGTCCTCCGCGCCGCCGCGGCTCAATACCGTATCGACAAGTCATGTATTCAGCCGCATTCTTCCACTGCACCACCTCCTTCCGCCGCCCCTGATCTCGGCCCTCACCCCCTACACCGCCCCCCTGGAAGCCTGGTGCTCTGTAGTCCCCCCCCTCCTCTTCCTCTTCCTCTTCTCCCAGGCTCCCTGCACCCCCCGCCTCCTGCTCAGGCTCCTGGGTAGAGGGGGATCAATGGGGGAAGCTTATGTTGGTGGTGGTGGATGTGTGGTGGTGGTGGTGGAGGAGGTGGGGGTGGGGGGTGAACCCCACACGACGGCAGCCTTGCAGGCAAGCAGGCGGTAGGGCGCAGAGGGGGGAGAGGAGGGAGGGAAGGAGGGAGGGAGGGGAGCCCACCCTGGCAGAGGAGCACCCCTCTCTGCAGACCTGTCGCCTCGGTGCAACAATGGCCATGACAATGACACTGGAGGAGGAATTTCCGCTGCCCCCCCCCCTCCCTCCCCCCCCCCTCTCCTCTCCACACACCTCCCCACCCCATCTTCATAGTGCATTAAAATCCGCGGCGCCAAGATGAATGGCTTCCTAATGGCTTTCATTTGTTACAATTATCATAATTAAACATATGTCAGGGGCAGACAAAGGGAGAGGGAGATTTCTGTGTTAGCACCTGAAGCAGAAGGGGGGGGGGGGGGGGGGCACCGGATATCGTTACAGCATAATTAGCCTGAACGTGTGTTGTAATCATACAGCGTATTTACATTAAAGAGCTTTCAGTCTGTGAGTTTCCAGCTTGTTTTTCAGCAACAGTGTGATTCTTCGTTGCCATTAAAGTGTGTTGCATGTTTCATGTGTACGTCCTCGCTACATCAGCCTGTTTGATAGTGGAGCTTAATGACCGCCCGCTGAGCGCCGTGAGAATGGCTGTAGGGCCCTCTTAACATTTTTGTAATACCCCCCCCCTCCTCCTTCGCCTCCTCTAAACCCTGTCCTTGCATTCTGTCCTCTTAAACCAATCAGCTCTTTTCTTCCTCGTCGCTGTGGAGGAATGAATCGGACGCTCGGTCTTTCTTTCCTGTCCCTCTTTTTCCTCGTCCTTCCCACCACACCTTCTCCTTGCCCTCTGCATCAATCACGCTTCCCTCCTCCTCCTCCTCCTCCTCATCTCTCCATTCCCTCAGTTGGCACTCTTGGCACCGTGGGTGGTTGGGTGCCAAGGAGGGGAGGCCTCCTGGCTTCTCCCCCCCCCTCATGAGCCACCATTTTGTGGCTTCTCGAGCGAGCCAGCTGTGTGCACGAATGGTGTGCGTGGAGGACAGAAAGAGGCAAAGAAATTGGTGTTGCAATAGTAAAAAATGTCATAAGGCTGAGCTCCCATGTGGTTCCTGCTGAGACCGGACCAGAGATCAGGACTTAACCTGACCCTGGCCCTCCTAGTACACCCACATAAATACACCCCACAAACATTCTTACAACGTTTCCACTCCTTTTCTCTGCAGTCTGATCACACAACCTCCTTTAAACTCACAGAAAAAAAATGTAATCTTAAAGTATTTCCTGCTTTTAGATGTCTCAAAGAAACATATTCTCTCTGTCCACCGTGTAGTGATATGAAGCTTTGGCACAAAGTGAAATAAAAGGTTGTTTGAAAAGAGTCCCTTCAAACAGGAGATAAAGAACAGACTGACTGACCCTGAGTTTATCCTCATGTTTTAGATAACAGCTCATTCGACCTTGACTGTGCAGCAAGGACAAAATAAACGCCAAATGCTTTTTTTCTGTCTTTTCAAAAGCACTCATGGAGCATTTAAAAGGAAAAAAACAAATACCTGACAGTATAACACAAGGACAGCCACTAAGTAGAGTGAATATCCGTGTTTGTTGTTCATTTAGAGGCATTTTCACACTTCGAATAAGTGCGTGAAAGCAAGGAGACACATATCAGGAGCGTCTCTGCGCTGCTGAATTTGGGATTTTCACAACTACTTCTCAACCAAATCATTGGTTGATTTTAATCAGCGCGCTGTTTAATTTCATTTTTTTTATGTGTGTACGTGTCACTTTTATTTAACGGCAGAGTTTCCGTTTAGCTGTTGGAGATCAAACCTCTGCGCAAAAACCGGTTGATTTCCAGTCTGGAACTTTCTTTTTTTTTTTTTTTATCAACATCTTGAATGTCAAACGTCACAGGTGAACAAGTACAAAAAGGGACACGTGCTCACCTGAGCGCATTCCTGAGAGGGCGGACAGATCCGGGGGATCAACAAACACCGCAAATATTCACATTCATAACGAAGGAGATAAGATGATATGAAGACATATCTTAGTGCTTCAAAGGATTTGCGATAACGTCCCGAGATGATCAGTAATTACTGAGGTGCTTCAGGCTGTAGGTATGGATCTCTCGGCCACAGAGGAAAACACACTCAGCTCCTCACAAAACCAATTTCACATAAAAACAATACTTTTAAATAGGAAACGAATGGTTCCTAATTCCTCAAACCTTTCATACTTGATGCTCAACCTGTAAATTAAGAAGTGCTGCGTGTTGGTGTCGCTGTTCAACTTCACAGTCCAGCCAGGAAATTCTGATATTGATTTATTTTTTTAAGAATAACCAAACATATTTCCATGATATCGAGGTGTGATCAGATCACAGACTCAGAGAGGCTGACTCAGAGGAGATTGTAAATGATTATATCTGCGTTGACGCAGACTGCAGGCGTCATTCCCGTCAGTGCAAACACACAAAAATGACACATAATTAGTATTTTGGGTACCTGGTGAGTAAACAGAGCTCACACTGAGCACCAATATTTGCTCCATAAAGCGCGCAGACCTCTGCGCTTTGGCTTTTCGATTCGATGATATTCAAAGACAGAATAATGTTTGAGGAAACATGTCGCTCCTTGCATGGTGCCATTTTATCAAGAGCTCGTTTGTTTGTCACAAACTTAAATTCTCTCTCTCTCTCTCTCTCTCTCTCTCTCTGTGTCTCTGCGTCTCTCTCTCTCCTTTCATGCTGTTGCTAGGGAAGCAGGGCGTATGCGCTCCCTGGCCGCGGCTGAAGGGCACGGGGAAAAAACGGGAATAAAGCGAAAACACGCAGTTTTAATCGAGCACGTTTGCGGTGTTTGAGTCTTAACCCCCTCCTGTGCACATTTCAAGAGCGAAACTCGGGAATTAATGAGTGTAAAACGCCTTATTTCGGCGCTTTTACTCCATTGCCTTATATGGCAGGGCAGAGATATATCGTGCCTGTGTTTAATAGGCTGGCCGCTGCCGCTCTGCTTGGAGGCTTCGTTTTAACCCTTGTGCTGCTGAATTATTTTTGGAGCAAGCAAAAGCATCGGGGTTTTTAGCTCGTTTGATTCTCTTTTGACGCAACCCATGCTGCACACTCAAACGAATTGCGCCATTTTTGGTGACAGTCGTGCGCTCAGATGGCAATTTACGCACAAAAAGACAGACATTTGATGCGCGTTTTTCCTCTCATGTTTCCAATTAAGTCTCCATAAATCCGGTGGCTTAATGCGGGTGACATTTACAGCACATAGTACAAACTCACTGGTGATTTGGTTTATGCTTTTTGGATTTAAATTGTCAAGATGCACATATACCAAAAGGTTATTACACAGCCGATATTAGGCTGTAATCTAAACAGCGTTGTGGCACCATTATAAAGTTGCCACAGGTAGGCTGAAGGCTGCACAGCAACCCTCTGCTGTGTGTCAAATGAATGGCAGTTGAGCCCAGAGGACATGGCACTGGTTTGACGATCAGAGTGTGTGTGACCTATATTTGCAGGGCGCTGTCAGCAGATCCGTCTGCTCAGCTACGACTGGGCTGCTTTTAAAAGAGGGATCGAAAATAAAAAAAAGGGGAACTTCTCTTTCATCAGTGCTTCAGTTAAACAAGCTTTGGTGACACAGTGTTGTCACCTGCAATGCTAGAGTGTTATATGTGTTAGCCTATTATTACACAAGTCTCCTGATAAAACTGACTGATGTGGAGAGAGATGACTGGAGACAAAACTGATCATTTCAGCTCCCTCGGGTGCAGAGAAAATGCCAGATGCGGTTATAACAGAACTGTCATGTGAGTTTTAATAGAAGTCTATGCATCTATTGTAAATGCATCTACTATTTATTAACACCCACACGTGATATGTGCTTGAATAACCACTCAGAAGTATTATATTCTCATGTGAATCAGCTGTTGGAGGAGGAGGAGGGGTTCCCAGCGTTGCTATCGAAAGAAATAATACAACAGCACAAGTGGATTTAGTGCTGTAACAGTTAGGTAGCGATTGATTTGAATTTCCAGATATCCCTCCCGCAGTCCAGTCCAGTACGCACGGGATAAACCCCAACCTCTGTGCACGGTCTCCTCCCCCCCCCCCCCTCTCCTGACGTCATGCACCGAGCTGAGGCACGAAAAGAGCTGCTCGCAGCCGCACCACTGTGGAGATCTGTGTGCTCAGAGCCAGGACTGTGCAGAGGAGAGAGAGGGAGAGAGAGAGAGAGAGAGAGGGAGAGAGCGAGAGAGAGAGAGAGGAGGAGAGGTGGAGGGAATACAGTTGGATTTTTGGATACAACTGGAAAACTACCAAGCGCGCACAGCACGCACCGAGCGGAAGGCACACATCGACGGTGCGTAGCCAACATTTCCCCCCCTCCGTCCCCCTGCGATCGGATTCAGCCGAGAATGGAGCTCCCTGCCGCCGGAGAGCACGTCTTTGCGGTGGAGGGCATCGAGAAGAAGCGCATCCGCAAGGTAACAGAGACGGTGCATGTTGGCAAATGAAATATTGCGGGTTTTCTTGACATGAGCCTCACCAGATTCCCCCCCCCCTTCTCCACCATCACAGGGCAAGATCGAGTACCTGGTCAAGTGGCGAGGCTGGTCTCCCAAGTAAGTCTTCATGCATTTCTCTTTAATATCAACACTGAAATGAGGAAGAAATGCACGATTTTGCAACACAATCTCACTTATAAATGGTGTTGATCAGGGGTTTGCGCGCACAGAGTGTGTGGTTGTTTGTGGCTGAGTGTGTGAGTGTGTGTGTGTGTAAACTGGGAGAGCGCGGTCGGTATGTGTTTCAGTGGATCCGCGGATGCCTTCACTAATTTATGCGAGGGAAGGGGGTAGGCACAGCCATGTAATCCCGTTTTAATTATTTCTGCTCTGCCAGCGAATTTACGAGACAGTGCTGCTAAAATGGCCGACTGTATGTTGGTGCTGGAGGAGCGTTTGGAGAGCACATACTGTGCATGGATACACACACAATCTGACATGTTTGCTGTGCAGTTGCGTGGTTGATCTGCTGCAGCGGGAATGTGGCTGCTGGTTGTTGCACATTCAGATTGAAGGACGTCTCCAAAAGCGCATCTTTTGGTGTGAAAGCGCCTCACCTGTCCACTCCACACTGACATGCACAGAGATGTGGGAATGTGTGTGTGTGAGGCCTGCTGTGTGTCAGTTAGAAAAAGGAAGTTTGCACGTGACAGCTCAGTGACAGTTGCTCTCTCTCTCTCTCTTTCCCTCTCTCTCTCTCCTCCATGCAGATTCAACACATGGGAACCAGAGGAAAACATCCTTGACCCGCGTCTCCTGGTCGCGTTTCAACACAGGTGAGAGAGAGATGTGGACTTCGGACGAGGCCGCGCAGCCTCCAGTTCAGCCACGACCATATATGGGCATGGGAGGAGGGGCGCTCTAGTAACTCTAGCACTGATCCCCCCCCTCCTCCTCCTCCTCCTCCTCTCCCTCCTCCTCCTCCTCCTCCTCCTCCTCCTCCCCACAGGACTGTCTCCTGGGGGAAAGGCTGGGGATGTGGTAGTGAGAATTCCTAAATCACACTAATGGGAAGATCGGACACGCGGAAATATGCATGGATGTAGACGCAAATTGTAACAGATTATCATCTTATTAAGTGATTTTGCGTCAGGAATCATGTCGTGACCCAGTTTCACAAAGAAAACTGCCTCTTTTTTTTGCCAGGCAGTGCATGATGGACCAATGAAAATGGAAAAGCAATGCTCCCCATGTGGATCAAACTACAAATATTTGTTTATAAATTTTAGGGGTGGGGGAAAAAATCGTTTCACCAATGTATCGCAATTTCTTTTTACGATTTTGAAATCAATTTTTTAATGCCAGAATTGATATATTTGCTTCATTTGAGTCTCTGCAGAGGTAGAAGGAAGTTACCGCTTTTATTGTTGTAGTCTGAGTAACGTGACTTCATATCCGTTCCGTATCCGTCAACCAAAACAAACTACAGCCGGCTGCAACGAGGAAGTACAAAACGGTGGAGGGTCTGCGTGGATACGACCTGCACCCTCACATGTTAAATCCAAAGTGGTAAACACTACACATCCAGTAAAGTATGGAAACACTTTGGGTTTCACATATGGCAGGGAAAGCAGAGCTAGACATCACGGCTAAAGCTGCATGCTAACTCTGTCATGGACAGGAAACGTTATCGTATCGCGATAACGTGCGGTCAAGCCGGCCGTCACTCTCATCTCCGTGGTCAAATGGGCCGACGCTACAACTGTAGAGCACCCAGATACTGACATTTATGTTAAATGCATTCAAACGGCCCCGATGGAGCTGACCATGGATGTTTATAGAGAACGGAGCCTGCGGAGAGCTAGAGACCACCTTGGAGAAGTTAGAGGAAGTAGACAGAGTGGGACTACGTCTGGTTTTCAAAATAAGGTGTTAACAAAGGGAACTGTATATACAAAATACACAATACAAGTCCCTAGAAGTGTATGATTCTACTTTTTCCCATGGTCTAGTGTTAAAAAAGTAAAAAAAAATTGCAATAATTAATAATATCGAATCGCAATGCTTAAAAATCGCAATACACATCGAATTGGCACCCAAGTATCGTGATAGTATTGAATCAGGAGATAGGTGAATCATTCCAGCTCTACTACTAAGTTTGCAACTGTAAAGCGTTAGCAGGACAGGTGCTGAATGAGCAGCTGCACTCCAGAGTCTGACTGTTTTCATTCAGGGTGCAGCAGTTTGTTGTGGTTTCATGTGAGGAGGCCAAGCTGCAGCCTGATGGGATTCTCATCACCAGTCTGAGATCTGCTCACAGGCTGATTTCATACAGCGAGAAAAGTAGTACTAGTTTTGACGCCTCGCATGCAGCTGCCAACCTTTATTTTGCCTTTCAGTGTTGTGGAAACAGAATATCTCACCTTGGATGCGTCAGCCTGCTTTCAATCTCAGGTCAAGAGGCTTAACGGAGGCCCGTGAGATAATCAGAAACACATCGATGTCAATCTCAGAGGTTGAGATGTTAATGAATACAAATGCTGCTGTCGTTTTAGCCCCCGCGGCGCGTGCACAGCAACGTCTCGCTGCTGGACCCATGAGGCCCGTGAGATGTGCTCTCTCTGTAGGCCAGCAGCCCGCTCGGGTGGGACCGGGTAAAGACACGATGGCGGGGGAAAGGAATTTCTGAAAAGGCTAATTGACACGCAGTGCTCTCTCCAGCGTTTCCAGTGTACCGCTCTCATATTCCCCCGCAGCCTGCCTGGCTGTGTGTGTGTGTGTGTGTGTGTGTGTGTGTGTGTGTGTGTCTGGCTCTTTGCTGATGGTCATGGAGTGCTGCCTCTGCGCCGTGTGTGTGTGTGTGGATTCCTCTCTGCTCCCAGAGGATGGGGGAGGGGATCCGACAAGGGAGGCTGTAATTGCCAAATCTTCTGTGAATAGGGGTCACCCCGTTGGACGCTGTTTGAAATCGCACACATTATGAAATGTAGACTGTTTATTGTGGCAATTTTCTGGCGGCTCTGATAGTTTGAACATCTGCAGCAAGAGAGGGCCGACAATAGAGCTGGATTTACGCGTGCCTGGTGAAGCCTGTGTGCAGGCCGGCCTTCACCCACCGCTGGTTATTTATGAGCCAATGATGAGTCAAGGTTTATATCAGGGAGCGATATTTCAACCCCAGTGCTCGGTGTAGCCGGTACAACAATAACACGCTTCCCTCTCTCTCCTCCCTCTATAAAAACAGCTCCAAGCCATGTTTGCTATTTGTCAGATACTCATCACCCTACATTTTCAGAGTGAGGGCGTTGTGTTGCACAAGGGTGGTGGTTTGGGTGTTTTCGACAGCAGCACGTATCCCAGAAGTGCCGTTGTATTTATCCCATTTCATCCCTCACGACCCTAATTAGAGATTGAACGTAGAAGGAACAGGGCGTGCTGCAGGAGGGAGGATGTTTGAGAGACAAGGAGAGATTTTTTCCCCTGCTGTAGCCTTAATTGAATTTCTCCGGTATAATGAGAATATGGAACGGGCCGATTACCATGGAGAGCTATGCAAATAAGGACCATAATGCTTTGCAGCAGGTCACATGTGGGCATTCATTAGTCCTCCAAATCTAAATTCCACTTTTGACCTTGAATAGGTAGAAGGAAGTGAGCGCTCCAAATGTCAAACCCGTAATCTTCCATGTGATATAATTAGATTTTTAATGCAGAAAGGTGAAACACTGTCACTCACATGATGTGTTGTGTATAGAAGGTAAATATGGGTGCAAGAAAATGTAATTATCTTTTTGTTTTCGCAGGGAGAGACAGGAGCAGCTGATGGGATATCGCAAACGGGGGCCGAAACCAAAACATCTTTTACTCCAGGTAATTATTCATCATCAATGAGTCATCACAGACATGACTGTGTCTTGCTTTTCCTGTTAAGTTTCACTCTGTGAGAGGCCAGAAAGGGGGGAAGGGGCCTGTCAGGTGTTGTAGAGCTGCAGTCATCGTGGTCGGGGGTTATTAATAGATTTCTATGAGAGAGATGGAGTAAAAGACTAAGAGAGGATGGGGTTCTTACTGCTACAGGATTTGTCTGCACACTCATCATGAAACAGGGTTTGTTTTGCCCGAGGTTACGCAAGCGTCGCTTGAGTGCACTCGTTTTATCTGCATGCTCATTATTTCTTTATGCTAAATAGCTTTATATGCAAAACACTGTTTTAAAGAGCGTGTTTTTGTGGGGTCTTTTTGCACAAAGTGAATCTATACCAGGAAAATGTTTTCTTTCATTTCCCCGGTTACAAAAGACAAAAATAGACGTCTGAAAGTAGCACTTGTGTCATGCTTCGACTATCTTACCTCGGGCCTTTACAGGACCGCATTCTGAGCCAAATGTGATTATATATTTCGAGAGACTCGGAGCTGATTGCTATGCAGTGTCACTCCTTAAGAGGCACAGCACTCTGCCAGAGTCACACGTGGCCAGCAATCAGGGATAAAGCGTGACATGTCTGGTGGCACTTCTCTGACCCGAGGTCACAGCCGGAGCGTCTTGAGCGTTCTGCTGCAGTGAACCTCTGACGGCCCGAAGGGTCAGCATGTACGGGGGGAGGGGGAGGGGACAAGATGGTGGGAGGGAGGTCGTAAGCTGAGCACTGATTGGATAGTTTATTTCAATTTCGGATTTTTTTTCAGCACCTTGTAAACTTTCATTTTATCTGAATTTTCCGTGCGCATGTTTGCATATTTGATCTGCTGTTAGAGCTCCTTTTAAAGGGACAATACAGCAACTTTACTCATAACAAGTCCGCTTACTCATCACGCTCAGCCTGTGAAAACGGTTGTATAATGGCTAGTAAAGACAGCGCTCAATATGTGTAGAGTGCTTACTTTGATCTTTAACGTTGGGTGGCTGCGTGTCTGTCCTCTCCAGTCCAGACCGGTGTTTGTGACCGGCGTTTTGTTTTGTTTTGTAAGCCACGTTAGCGACGTGTTTTCCGTACTCCTGTTACGTCGTTTTCGTACGTGTTGTACTTGCTTTACGTACTTATTTGAAGGCCAACCATGACGTTTTTCCTAAACCTAACTAAGTGGTTTTGTTGCCCAAACCTGTTGCGTGGCGTACAAATTACACACGAAAAGGCTAAAATGCGTCCTCATGACACACGGAATTCCCTTGTAATGTTATATTCATACGCCTTCCCCGTGAGACCGGGTTGCTCCTTTGGCTCTGGAGGAGATAATAACCCTGATGATGTCATAGTGACGTCATCAGGGTTATCTGAGCTTGGACTGGGAGACATTTATAACATAAAACCCTGCGTTACAAAATGGGGCTATGGAGTTTGAAAGACATTAGCTTTTGCCAGGCAGGGAGGGTAAAACACATTGAGGCAAGTGGTTGCATTATGGGAAATGTAGGATCTGGTCTTCATAGAGGTTCATTTATACTATGGATTAAAAATCATGATGACTCAGCCTCTGTTGCTTTGATTTTTGACAATTTCTTGTTAATCTGTTTCTTGGGAGCCCCCCCAACAAGTGCAATACTAAAGTGACCTAATTTTTATTTATTACTTAAAGAATAACTGTGGTATTTTTCAACCTTGACCCTATTTTCCCATGTTTTAAAACGTTTAATTTCTCTGTAGGGTCCTTTCTATAATGTTGTCAGACACTTATAATAACTATCTGAGCCAGTCAGTGGCAAAAACAAGCACTTTTATTGGACATAAACTGACGGTTGGGGCCAGGTTGCCCCAAATGATTACATTACAGCTCATTTAGCGGCTGGCGGCTGCAGCGCTCTCTCTTAATACTGGACCAGTTTCAAAAAGTGTTGTACCCATTAGCCACTTACACACAAAAACATGGGAAAATAGGATTGAAAAATACCAAAGTTATCCTTTAAAGACGTCCCAGAATTCCAATCTTCATTATTATTTTTTGGCTCATTATATTCTGGTCTTGATGAAAACAGGTGAAATGTTAAACTTGGTGTCTTGTCTCTTTCTTCAAGGTACCCTCGTTTGCCAGGAGGTCCTGTATCCCCGCAGGTTTCGAGGAATCATCTCAGGATGCAGAGGCTAGCTTCAAGTCCGACCCCGTCCCGGTCCAGCGGCCCCAGCCTCAACAGTACCAGCTCAACAGCAAAAAGCACCATCAGTACCAGCCCAGCAGCCAGGAGATCCCCGCCGACCAGCCGACCAACGGCAAGAAGAAGTTCATCTACCAGCTCAACAGCAAGAAGCACCACCACTATGAGCCTGACCCGAGCATGTACGACGCACAGGCGTCCAGGCTCAAAGAGGTGGTCAAAGTCCAGGAACCGGCCAGTAAACCGGCAAATCCTGGCTGGAACTTACCGCTGGCCCTGCAGCAGAAATGGGTCCGAGACAAAGACACGGGCTGCTTGAGCAAGGTCAAAGAGTTGGCGGTGGAGGTTAGGAAAACAGCCGTTAAAGACGCTGAGAGCGAACATGCCCTGAAACCCAACCCTAAAGACGCGACCCTGCCTAGCGCTCTTAGCAGCAAAATGAAGATAATCAAGAACAAAAACAAGAATGGACGTATTGTTATCGTCATGAGCAAATATATGGACAGCAGCAAGGTTCACGGAGCGAAGGGTAAACACGGGGAGCCGTCGGGCGAAGTGAAACCCCAAAACGCCAAACCGTCGGAGAACAATCCAGCGCACACAACCAAAATGGTGGAGCACCCGGAGAACGGTATCCCCAAAGAGCTCCGTAACGGCGGCTCGCTGCCCGCCGCGGAGCATCCCATCAAGTGTTCCCCAAAGGACAGGCATTTCTCCAAACCTTCGCCGAGCACAGCAGAGGAATACAACACCGAAGTGGCTCGCGGTCAGGCCGATTTACCGGATGATCTGCCCCTTCAGCTGACCGCCAGCTCGCCCCTGACGTCCTGGGCTGTTGACACCAACATCCCGACCCCTACGTCCGTGGACCAGATCCGGATCCCTTCTTTTCCCAACGACCGCAAGCGAAAGCTATCGGATCCCGCGGAGGACAGGGGCGTCTCCAAAACCTACCTGACTTCCAGAAGCTTCAGCGTCCCCAGCACTGTGGTTACGCCACCTCAGGACAAACCTATGGACCTCCACTGTAGCGGCCCACGCCACAGCAGCACATGTACATACGAGGCGGTGGACAGCCAAGAGGAGCCGATGGATCTGAGCTGCCCAAAGACTAAGAAGCAGCCGGAGCCGGAGATACAGCCGGAGCCCGAACCTGCTGTCACAAACACACCTCCTGTGATAGAAGACGCAGAGAAATCTAAAGAAAAACCTGTTAAGAAAATCTCCCCTTTCATGGGAAATATCATAATCACTGACATCACAACAAACAGTCTCACCGTCACCTTCAAGGAGTACGTTTCTTTCTAAGAATTAAAACACCAGCGACCGATTGGATGAATCCTGTTAATATGTGCATATGTAAAAACATCAGAATTTTGTATATGTGGAAATTTATAATTTATCATTCAAATTCAATATGTTTCTTATAATGTTTTATACTGTAACTCCTCTGTGACGTCGTAGCCAAGAAAGTGCCCTCGAGGATTTGAGCGAATGCATTCAGGTGGATGTGTTCCACTTTAAAAAAAATAATAATAATTTGTCATAATGGGATACTTTTTGCTGTTGTTTCATACCTGTACCAAACTTATAACCTGAGATGTATGAAGGTTTCTACATATTTTGTATGAATAATATCACTTATTTTGGTCCTGATAGAAGGTAGAGAGGATGTTGTTGAGTATGTGGTGATCAAAGATCAAATTGAAAAGCACTTAATTACATTTTCACATGTTGGTTTGTGTCATTACGAGTGAAGAAACAGCTTCTCTTTATTTCACTTTTTACTCCAGACAGGCGCCGTCAGACTGATTTGGCATAATTTGTTCCACATTTTGTTTGTGGTTCTTCTCAGAAAACATGACATGCAAACAAGCAGGTGTGTCTGAATACAGTGTAAACACAGCGTGGGACCGGACGCACTCGGCTGTGTCAACAACCTTAATAGAAATGTCCCGGTCTTTTCTTCTTTTGTCAGGTTTTTGTGTTGCCGTTGAGACGCCACAAAGCCGTCAGTGAATACGCCGTTGCAACCCGATCTATTGCTATGTTGCACATTTCACCTTTTAGCAAACATATATGGAATAAAATATGTCATCTCAAAAGGTCAGTTAACCATTAAGAAAATGGTGTCATTTATCAAACGCTCCCGTTAAAGACGACGTATTGATTCTTATTATAATTAGGTCGTGATTTATCACTTTATTATTGACCTCACTTACTGCTGGAGTTACTTTAAAAACACACATGCTAGTCTCATTAGGCGTCTCATAATGTCACACAGATTCATCTCATTTTGCTCTTGAAGCTCGTTATATGATCTGAAAAACACACGTTACTGCTACTTGCTTTAGAAGGAGCTGCCAGGGTCATTAATGAGTATGTTAAACAGATTAAGTGTGAGTTGCGAGGCTGCCTTTGTACACTGTTACATGCAATCCAATGAGTGCAAGCTGTTTGGATGATGCTGCTGAAAATTCAAATGTCAAAGCTGTTGGATGTAACCTACACTTGTCTCTAAATTGCCTTCTACGCACATTTAATGCAAACCAGCAAGAATGCTAAAATGCTATAATAATAATAGATAATTAAGCATATTTATTAATTTGTTGTTCAAAAACGAGAAGCTACGAGTGATTCCACTGAACAGTTGAAAATTTTTGCTCCTTTTTTTGTTCTCTTATCTTCTGCTTTGTTTTGTTTATTCTCGCACTTGGTTCAAAATCAGAATACCAGGAGAGAGTTGGTTGACTTGTTGCTGTTGGCGCAGCCTTGTTGGATGGTATGTTCCGAAATAAAGAAAGAGAAATGACCTCTGATATGTTGTTGCGTTGCGGCACGATGATTAATTGAACGCACTGTTGTCAAACTTTTCATCGTGTTCCAGTAAAAGATTTATGCATCATTGTTTTCATGCCCTGCAGTTGTTATTGAGCCTTTCTGCTCGTACGGAGAAGAGAATGGAACAATAAACACTAGAAACACTAACTTGGTTGTGAACCGTGAATAGAAAAACAGATCATGTTGCATAATCACAAACGATCCTGCACAAAGGGCCCTCTGTATTGCGTAACTGCGCCGGCCACTTGTATTATTAAAACTTTACCCATGCATTATTTTTCTGCTGCAGCTTGACCCCGAGCAGGAATGTAAACACGCAACATAACTGGAGGAAAGGCTGTTATGTAATCCTTGGATTCTATCGAGAAGAAAGGCGTCATGGAGGGTAAGTATTTTTGCTGTTTGCAGCGTGTGTGCCTTCCAGCACAATGGGCGTCAAAGTTTTAAATAGTGTCTGCAAAAGGATCATGGCATCTCCAGATCATTGTGTAACTTGTTATAAAAGGCTGTCTCGTAAGAAGGCCCGTGTCACCATGATACAGCAGTTCTCCCCTACGTTATTATCAAACAGTTAAAGTTTAGAGGCAAGTTCGGACACACAGATTCACATGCAAAGCTTCAGATACACATTTATGTACACGTATTTCAGCTGACCTTTCATCACACTGTGTGTAGGCCTCTCAGTGTCTGTTGTCTATAAGCTACTGTGATTTCATTATGTTGGTTATTCTGTACACAGGTCATCTATTGCATGTCTGTCTGTCCGTCCAGGGAGAGGGATCCCTCCTCAGTTTCCTCATCTGAAACGAGGGTCAAAGGGTGTCGTATGGTGGACAGATTGTAAAGCTCATTGAGGCAAATTTGTGATATTGGGCTATTTAATTAAAACTGACTCGACTTAAAGGGGAACACCACCGAAAATAAGAATTGCAATATGTTATTTCCAAAGTTCAATCAATATTTATGAACATGAGCTCCTCTCTCTCAAAGCCAGAAACCAGAGAAGTAAAGGCCCAGACGCACCAAGCCGACGCCGACTGTTGCGTCGCCTCACGTCAAGTTGCATGTTTCTCATCTCGTGCACTGATTCATTTAAGCTGAACTTCCAATCAAGAGTGATTTCTCTCACCGACGAGCTCCGACAAAAAAACTCAAACACGGGCCGACTAGAGCCGCGTGCAGGACACACCGCAAAAAAACTAGGCCGACAGACGCTCAGCGAGGGCCCCAAACTGTCCGACGGCTGACCGTTGTGATGTAATAGGGTATAAAGTGTGGAGCTGCTCCATAGACGATGAATGAGACTGATTTTATGAACACACAGAATGTTATTTTTTTCACTTATACCTAAATGAGCTTTATTCTACTGTATGTTCTCAGTTGTGAAACAGAAAATGTCCCCATATATAATCTAGAACATCTCTCCCTATTCATCGTCTACGGAGCAGCTCCGCACTTTATACTCTATGACATCACAAGTTTGAGTTTCAGCACTCTAGTTTTTGGATTTTGGGAGACAGTTGTTCATGTTTACTGATATTTTTTTCGGACTGTCTTACACCATATGAATAACGTATGAATTTTGAGCGTAGTTCCCCTTTAAGGAGGATCATTAGAAGGCCTGTAGGACTCTGATCTGAACATGAAAGCAAGAAATTGTTGTTATACTGGAATCTCAAGCTTGTAAAGAGATTAACCCTTGAATGTTCTGAGTGATAGAAAGGCCCAGGAATGTGTGTGTGAGTGTGTCCTCTTTAGTTTAGTCATGAGAGTTGTTGCCTATCAAAGAGTGTGACACAAACAGAGAACAAGACAGAAACATGAGACATCAATGCTCTTTATGTGTCCATTCTACTTAAATCAGATGGATTATAGTGAAACATAGTTTTCCAGCATTTCCACCTATTTTTTAAACTTTCTCTCTGAACTCCTCTGTGATGTTTTGTTGCCAGTTAATAGTCGTTTCTCACAGAAATGGCCTCTGAGGTTTTCTGGCTTAATGCGTAAAAGCGTAAAACGGGTGGAACACCTTTATATAGATCTATAATCTGTTTGGATCTCATTGGCCTTCAGGCAACGTGTCGGTATAGGGCTACAATTTCTATTTGACTCGACCTATAAACTCATTTTCACTCATAAAAACAGACAATTTCTCTCCTTTCCCTCTCGTGTTGGAAATGGCCGATTAGAATAAAGAAGTGGGGAAATTAAAAAGTGAATTACCTTAAAGTTAAAATATCATCAGTGGCCACTTTAAAGTCAGAATAAATCTAATAAGTAACAAATAAGTAACGTATTTCCGTTGTAATTTGGGCCGTGTGAGCTACTGACGTCTTATAATAAAGGGGAATATATCGATTAGTCCCAACAGGCCCACAGGGGACTGTGTGGCAACCAAAGACGCGCATGACATGGCGCATTTTGTCAGTTGCGAAACTCAGTCGATATCAGTTGATAGGAGCGGAGTTTCAAAACCCATGAACACACACAGCTCGCACGTCTCTCACTCAGTATGTGTGTATGTGTGTGTGTGTCTATAGGCCGTTCATGGCTTTGAACCAACTGTGTGAGTCAGTCATGCATCCGTAGGAAACTGAAACATCGTTGCGCAGGGGAGCATATTTATAGACCAAGTGTGATGTTTCACATTCCCCCTTTATCATCGTGCCCACTGCACAGTGCAGCCTCACAGGATCATGTCAGCAGCAGGATCCTTTGGATAATTTAACGCCCAGTGTGTGACCCTGTTGCTCAGTAAATTTAGACTAATACATCTAAATATAGAGATGATATTTTAGAATAAACAAATGGAAGGGGCTTCTAATAATTATGGATTTACTTTGTTGACTTTCTTTCCAAATACATTAAAGAAAAGCCTTAGAGGAGGTTTCATTTCTTTCATTTTTATCTGGGAAAAAGCTGTTAAACATAAATAGATGTAACCTGAAAACCTAAAATAGTTGTAGTGAGAGAAATGAGAGCTGGTGTTGTGGTGTGCTGTGCTGTGGTGGATCAGGCTGCTGTAAAGGATGCTTTCTAATTCAAAGCATGCGCTGAGATATGACTTCACAGCTCCTCGCTTGTGGGTTTTTTCTGTATGTGTGTGTGTGTGTGTGTGTGTGAGAGCCACCTTCAGCAGAAAATGTCGCCCGGTAAAGTAGGACAGCGAACAGCGAGCTGTGTGCAGCAGTTGCCCAGAAACCAGAGAGCCAATAATGTTCTGACAGAGCCAGCTCTGTTTATTCATGTCGCCATCGCGGCTCCCGCAGACTCACTTCTCATCGACTCGCAGCCAAATATGGAAGAACCGCAGCAGTCCGCGCTCTGTCTGCGCGCACCATGCACAAGCCTTTCTCTCTGAACACGAGCCGTGCAGCCTCTATAGCCTCTATAGCCATTATAGTACCGACAGGAAATGTCGGTCTACAGGCTATGACTATCAAAATGGTGGTTCATATTTCGACGGCAGCCACAACGCATCTTCTGTCCGCGGCGCGCCCGCCTTTGTCTGCTCCGCGACGGGGAGAATTTAAACAGATAGCAGCCAAATATATTTATATATCTATCATTCAATATCTTTAACTGATCGAGAATGAAGTCGGACAAACGACCGCCTCCCTGCTTATGTTGCGATTTCTTCTCACACATCTGCTCCAATTAACCCCCTCAAATAATTACAATTAATTAAAAGCCTATTTACTCTCATGTGCGTCAATTAAGGTAAATATTGAGTCAGGGTTTCATAGTTTAGAGGCTGCAACATAATGAAGAGCGCAGATCAAAAAGAAATGGAGAGAAATGTCTATTCTTTTCAATTATACTAAGAATTCGTGGTAAATTCGTGTCAATTAACTGGGAGGATTTCTGTTGTAATGTCACATATTAGGTGCGTCCGCCTGTGAAAGCTGCGGCGTGTTTTAAAAACGCCACAGTGGCCAAAAAATTTGTTGTCCGTCAGCGGAAATTTGTGGCCCACAGCATCAACAAAAAGGCTTCGGTGGTGGTGGTGGATACCTGATGAGAGGACTTTAGTCCTGTTTTATTCATTTAATGAATAAACTCTCACAGACTGCACACATGTTTCTATTCATTTTAAATATACAAACTGGAAAAGAGGAAGAAAATTGGAGTAGAAATCTGAAAATGGACATAATCCAGTATTGTGTCCATGCTCTATTGTGTTTAGAGCATTTTTAAAACTAATTATTATAAAATAGATATTTTGAAATATTGAAATTCTTTTTAAACAAACAATCTATTTGACCTTCCGTTCAGCTCAGTTGGAAGGTGATGTGGAGGCCTGGAGGCTCTGCCAGGTAGAAATACTGCAGGATTATGATCCGCTGACGTGTCACTTGGGCGGAATTTAAGATTTGGGCCAAATGTATTATTATTTAATCTATTTTATTTTCATTTAAAATAAATAGCTGATAAATGTAGCCTATAAAACTGCACCTGAGGCCTATAGAAAATGAAGTTACAGCCCCGCACTTCACCTTTTCAGTATGTTTGTAGTTAATTTGTGTGATTAACATTCCGAGTGAATGTTTTCATCACCACCATATTAGTTGTTCAATATATTCCAGACAAGCTGGCTGCTGGGCAAATAAATAAATAAATCTATAATAATAATAATTGGCCAAATAATAATTTGCTACTGACTTCAGAAATATAAACATTTAATGTTTAATTAAATAATAAGTGCTTCGTTTTATTTGTGAAGTAAACAGCCAGAAACAATAGGCCTAAATAAAAAAAACATAATAATAATAATAATGCTAATATTAATAATTTAAATTTCCAAACGCTGTTATAATATTACTGCCGTCACTGAGGAATAACCAAAATCTTAGAAACAACAGGCCCTCATGGCCATATTACAAGAAGGAATGAAGAAGAAGATTAAATAAAATAATTTCTAAGACATCTTTATTGTCTATAGATGCATAAAACATCCTTCAATTGATTATAGATTTGGCTCACAATATTTTGTAGATTGTTTTACATGTAAAGACAGTTCAGCTTGTTTATTAATATAATTAAAATTTAGCCAAACTTCAACTTTGTAGGTAAATCACCCTCTGCCCTGCTGGTTGGAGTCCAGTTTACTAAATACAGATTCAAACCTCATGCAGGACTTATAATAATTTAATTTATCCCCTCAGAATTAAAACTGTTATGACTATAAAGGCTGAATATTCTGCTTATTTCTGAGTGAAGAAATCGACATTCATGTGGTCGTTTTGGATCATATTTGCTCTTAATGTAATTTGGTTTGTCTTATAAAAATCATATAATAATGAGTCTGAATAAACCGACGTCGCTTTACTGTTTGCAATAGATTGAACAGAAATATATAGCCTCTGAAATGATCATTAAAAACCGACCGATTTTTCTTTTCTTTCTTTTTTTTTTTTTGATTAATTTTCGCACAGCGTGCGTAAAATCTTAATGCGCAAAGTTCCAATTACGCATGGTAAAGCATTATATTGTGGCTCGTGGGTTATTTTCTTTTGATATTCACCACCTGAAAAGCTGGTTCTGTAAATGAAACCGTATTGTCGCCTATTGTCTTAAACAAATTATTTTAAATAATCAATCATGAACCCTTAGACTTCTTCTTCTTGATCAAAATCAAAGTGTGTCTGAGGGTTATTGGTAAGTTTTGACCTTAAATGGGACATATCTGACCGTTTATGTTCCCTTTTGGAACATTTTTTATGCAGAGATTTCTATTTGTGAGGATATTAATTTGATTTTTATTGTTGAATTATTCATGATTTTACAATTATAGACTTATATTTACAGATGTGTAAATGTGTTCAGATTCGGATGTGTTGCGCATGAGGATGAGACCTTTTATTAAACCAGTCATTCTCCTCTTCACTGATTTCATTTCTTTTCTCTTTTTTTTTAAACGCAAGTGAAATTAAACATATCTTTTCTTTTGGTTCGGACCCTGTGGACCCCCTCGGGGACCTCGAGGGTCCGTGGATCCGCTCCGGGAGCCTCTGACTTCGCTTGCCCCGCTGTGCCAGACATTCCTGTACAGCAGCCAGAGCAGCGGGACTCCGCCCCTCCACTCAGAAACCCGGAGCACGTAGCAACAACCGAGCCAATGTGCTCCACCGCGATCCGTCCTACCGACTGCGGTGCCTGGCAACAGAAAAAGACGTGATGACGTCCTCTCCAGATTGCGTATTATGGGATGTGCGGAATTAAACAACCCGAAGAGGACACGGGGAAGCCAAAAATAATAAAAGAGACCGAAATAAACGAGGTGCATGGTGAATCATGGAGCTCTCGGCTGTTGGTGAGAGCGTCTTCGCAGCCGAGTCCATCATTAAACGGAGAATCCGACGGGTATTCGCTGCTTTTTATCCACCCACAGGCTGTGTCTCCACACCTATTACGCAACGATTTGTTTGTACGGCGCCTGTCGGCAATCCTGTGATAACCTGAATCTGTTTCGGATCTGTTTTGCAGGGTCGCTGGGAATATCTCGTGAAATGGAAGGGCTGGTCTCAGAAGTGAGTATTTGTAGCCGAGGCTGTGAAGGACAGCGCTCCATCCTGGCCGCTCGTACAACTGCACCGCCTCGTTTCCTCAGCTCGTGGATGTTATTTGATCATATAATGTTGTCTGTGTGCTGTAGCGCCGTCTGTACTGTGTGTCTGGTGCCTCGTGTGCACCAGTTATGAGGTCGTAACTGAATCAAATGAGCCCACCGGGATGTATTGAAGTCCACACTAGCTTTAGCAATGGCTGGGTTCACCATGCGTCACTGTCCGCTACGTAGTCGCTAATTGCAGCGCACTCAGCAAGATCGCTTTGTAAAGTATTCCAGCTCGTTGACATGTGATCCGCCTGAACGCACGGTGACAAACACCTTTCCTCCTTGTCGTTGGGACGCAGGTACAGCACTTGGGAGCCGGAGGAAAACATCCTGGATGCACGTCTGTTCGCTGCCTTCGAGGAGAGGTGAGGGTTTGACAGCGCAGCAGTAGGCCTCTCTGCACAAACGAGACGGCACCGCGCACTCTGTACCACAGAGAAATGCCCATTTAAATAACACATTTAGTCTACTTTTGAATCTTTAAATGTTATTTTTCGTAAAGGAAGTGATGAGAAGTGTCAAGTGGAGCGAGATCATTTCGCTTCTAGTTCAATCAGTTGCAATGTGTGATGTCATTTTCTTATCTGCTTTATTCTGACACGTTATTTTATTTTAATTTAACTTATTTCTAATTAAAACTCTCCTAAAAACTGGGAACATCTCCCTCCAATTTTGGCAGAGCTTGGCTCTTACTTGGAAAATTAGATTTTCCGATTCAGCCTGAATAGAAAATATATATTTTTCTTAACGTGTGATGAATCTTTTAATGATTTTCATTCATCAGGGAGCGCGAAAGGGAGCTGTTCGGGCCGAAGAAGAGGGGTCCCAAACCGGAGACATTTCTCTTGAAGGTAGGTGAATCATTTCATGCGTATTTCTCTGGTTTTCATTTCATCTTCTCGTCTTACTGAGGCGACAAAGATGGTGAGTAATTTCCATGATATGACGACGACAGTCTTATCAATTCTGAAACTGTTGGACTGAGGTGCAACTAGTGGGATGACAGATGCAACCCAAAAGAAACCCCTTAATTTACCCCTGTGGATTTCATGAGGTTCAGTGTACTTATACATTCAAACATTCTTAATATATATTACATGAAGTTTTATGTATCTGACGTGCATTCCTCAAAAAAAAGCAAATCAGCTTGAGGACGAGGCCTTGGACGCTCCAACAGTTCTGCAGCTGCTTCTCTTAAACCTTTAAATTTCCTCAGGAGACTTCACATTTTCGTCCCGGGGAACCCTCCTCTCATAAGCGTTATTTGCTCTGTCCTCAGGCCAAAGCCAAAGCCAAAGAAAAAACGTATGAATTTAGAAGAGAGGCTCCCAGGGGGATCCAGGTTTCCTATCCCATCCCAGAGCCTGTCATAACGCCGAGGGCCCGGGAGGGTTTACGCGCCGTGGTTCCCACAATCTTCCCACCGAGCGCGGTCAACAGAGGAGAGAGTGTCCTCGTCCGACCGCCAGAGCCGGAGAGGAGGCCCAGGCCGAGTCGCTCACCAGCTGATCCCACAGTCCAAGACCGCATCCCCAAAAAGAGAGGCCGCAAACCGAAGGTGCATTTAGATTATGATAAAGAGGAGGAAGGCAGCTCAGCAGAGCCGGACACCAAACGGAGCAGGTCGCTGGAGGAGCCGGGGTCACACGGTTTGCCCCGACGCTTGCTTCATCACGGAGAGACGTCAGATCACAGCCTCATGCAGCTCACCAGGAGGTTCCAGGAGGAGACCACGATAACACCCAAACACAGCAGCGAGCAGAGACACGCTGGGCTGTCTTACAGCTGCGCATTCAGTCCAGATGTGCGCAAAAAAGGTGACCACAGGACTAAATGTTTGATTCCTGGGCCCAGCGGCTCTGCAGAACACCGGAGACATCAGGTGAAGGAGCTCCGTCTGATCCCGGATCAACCTGCTGCCACACAGTCCGAGTCCATCCATGATCAGTCCACAGGAGCGGCCTCCTCCTCCTGGACCCCCACTTTCACCAGCCTGGACACTGTGACCGTGACAGATGTCACCATGAACTTCTTGACAGTCACCGTGAGAGAAAGCAGCACGGAGGAAGGCTTCTTCAGAGGGAAGAGATGAGGAGGCCTCTGTGCTCTGGATGTAGGTCAGAGGAGGCTAATATATGCGTAAATAACAAGCTACTTACTAACAAGCCTACTGTAATACTATATTTTTTTCTATGTAACTTTCAAACGTGTACATACAAATATTTAATACGCTGCTGAGAAAATAAAAAAAAATGAAAGTGACATGAGTTTATGGTTTTTGCACTCTGCTAACATCTTGTTAAGATTATCCCGTTTTTGCCCCTTTTTTTAAAGAAACTGTTCAAACATATCACCATAGCAACCTTATCATATAATTTGTGTAATAATCCCACAATATTAACTTTGCTAAAACGCATCCAGCTATTGATTGTGTTCCCTAAATAAACAGGATAAAGTTTCCTCCGAGTTTCACCCAAACAAAGTGAGTCTGGATTTTGAAGATAATTTCCAGTCTTTCACCTTTTTAACCAAAAGGCAACAAGGTTCAGAATTGAAGGTTATAATAGTGTCCAACCTTATTAATAATAATGTTTTAAATCAGCTGTGTCACGTCAAATAATCGAAATAATCTATCTCGCTAGGAGTTAGGGATATTTTATTGCAGGGAAATTAAACTTCAACACATTTAGAGGACCTAAATAAATTACCCATGCATCCCTAATCCCTAATATGCTTCATTAGACGGTGGAGTATATAGTGGCCTATTCTTCTAAAGGCTTTACTGCTGGTTCATAATTCCTGCTGAGCAAGTTTTTGTTCGTACGAATTATTCTAACAACGATTTGGAGAACAGAACTGAACTCGTGCAAAAGCTAAAATGTGCTCATTTGCATTTATTTTGAAATAAGCTATTTTTCTGTTGTAATTTTGTATGAGGAGCTTTTCTGTCACACGAGACAATTATCTACATATCAGCACATCTTCACATTGTTTCTGTGACCATTTCAAACAACGAGGGCCTGATCTCAAGTTGAAGAAATCCTGCAATTAATTTGCATTTATGTTTATTTGAATTTCTTTACCTAAACAGCTATAAATCATATCTCGTGAGAAGGAAAATATATCTCAGAACTGAGGAGCTTTGGTGGACCTGATTGTCGTTTATTGCAGGAGAGATTACAGACTTCAAAGGTCGTGTTAGGCCTTAAAACTGACAGCGAGTCTATAGGAGTGAGTTAGTTTTGACAGTTTTCACTGTAAATGATTTTAATCGGATTACTTATTGACATCAGGGAGACATTTAGTTGCTGTATGCACAAAATGAATCACAGGAAGTGTTTCCCAAACGGTGACCCCGTGTCTATCTCAGTGAGTTTATGATTTGAATTTATTCATTTTTTTTTAACTGTGCTATTTTTTAAAGATCATATATATAGGCCGTGATTTCTGACAGCACCTAATTTGCCTCACCTTGATCCATCAGGCCTTTACAGTATATGAAGGATCCAGGCTGCACTGCGCCAATAAGAGGCCACTTCTTTCAGGCACAAAGCCTCCATTCATTTGACTTTGCTTTGTCTCTCTGAGACACATGACCCAATCTGACCATCCGGGACTCCTGCGAGGAAACTCCGTCTGGCTTCTGTCTCACCAGTGGTCATTTAGGCCAATATTTGGTGTTTAATGGAAAATGAGGGTGATGCGCACTTTTCTAGAAATGTATTTTGACGCAAAATCATTTAAAAAATACATTACCAACTTTGCCATTTCTAAAATGTATCATATACTCGTATCATATTCTGCATTCATCCTCAAATGTTTTTGAAATTTATTTTCAAAGTGATTCACATCCAAACATCAAGATTTAGTGACTTGGGCAGCGAAGGCTTCTCCTGCAGCTGTGACAACATCTGGCCAAATTCTCCATATGAGTGTAATTTACTCAACGACATACCCATCAAGAAGCTCGGCCCTTTGATCTGATGCTTGCTGCCCTGGGGGGGGGCCTATAGAAGCTGTATGCAAACCTCCGGAGAGGCTGCAGTCCTCAGAGCGGCCTGCCTGCTTACACGCTCCGCAGACTCTACCTCCACAAGATGTCGCCACCAGCAAGACCTTGAAACGGTGCCAAATTATGTTCGCACAAAGGAGCCTGCAGCCAGCGGGTTAAAATGAAGTGGAACCACTCATCCACAGTGGATTAATCATTGCTGAAAGCTGGTAACGTTTTTACTCATCTACTATATTAGCGGTTGTTGAGTTACAGCCTCCTCCTCCTCCTCCTGCGTGCTGAAAGCCTACAGCTGACTACAGTTTGTCCTCCAGATGTGAGGGCACGGTGCGCTGCATCATCCCGCCACTAGATGAAGCTCCAGCACAGAAACACAGACACTTTTATACGCATTTCCCTCTTTATTTTGTCTTTTTCCAGCTGGCCTACTTTTGAAATGCAATAAGATTACCTTCTATGGCACAGTGAGAGATATACAGTTTGATTCGTGATTTGGTTTCAAATAAGACTCAATTTGATAATTTTTTACTTAATTGTATTTCAGTTTTGCTATTTTTAAATGCAAAGTATAGCCTGTAACATCAGTGAAAGTAAAATAATAAACCGCCTCTCAGAAGTGGATGAATTATTGCGCAAAAAGGCGCACTGATGTTAACAGATGGCTGAAGGCTTCAAACTGATTGTCTTTGCTCTCTAAAGAGACAAAGAGTCCAGCAGCCCCCCAACAACTGGATCAGTCCTAATGAGACAGAGAGGGAGAGAGAGAGAGAGAGAGAGAGGGAGGGAGACAGAGAGGAATAGGGGGAGTATCTATAAATTGAGTCACAGTATCGCGTCGCAGCAGAGCTCTTGTAGTCTCCTCTCGATAACGCACAGAGAAACTAATCTAGCCATGCACTACCTTCCGCTTCTGTCTGGATGTTTTATCTCTATGTGGGTGAGATGTTGCCAAATGTGATTATTCTGATGTGCATCCTGGGTCTTCAGTTACGGCACTGTGCAGCTGATCTGTGCAACTGGACTGGAAGGTGAGGAAATTCTCTCATTTCTTGCAAGATTATTGGCCTTTTAAAGAGGGGGATTTTAATAATAATTTAAAGTGCAAACTGGCCTTTTAAAAAGCAACGCTTCTAATGGTTTTACTGATCTTAGTACAGGCTTTATAGATCCGTTAAAAGCCGTTAATAGGAACAACTTTTGGTTTACTAGGTGCTGCGGAAATGTCCAGAAATGACCTGCTGATAATCTACAAAAATCCAACAATTACAACTGCAGACTTGATGATTAAAAGCCTTTTATTAATGACTTATTAACATTTATAACTGCAGATTTGATGCTTATTAGATAGTAAGAAACACATGAGCATTTATTAATGATTATTAATTATCAGGCTAACATTTATATCTGCATTATTATCAAATAGAAAGAAAACTCCAGCCAATGGGATGTTCCACAACCTGGCAACCTACATTTTGTTCTTATTAGTGGCTTATAACTATAATCAAAAAGCATTAGTAAATGATGTATTAATTGTTAAAGCAACTAGTAATAATGTAATCCATGCCACATAGCAATAATTTTAATTTCACATTGATAAATTTGTTGTTTTCCTGCATGCTGATCCAGCGGTTTTGCAGCTGGTTTGGACTCCAGGATTGTGCTCCAGGTGCAGCTGCGCTGTACAGAGGGCTCGGTGAGGTGGATATACCCGGGCCAGGCTCTCCGGGTGGTCCTGGAGCCCAACCTGTCCTCAGCCAGGCGCACCACAGTCTGCATCAAGCCGTCTCCCTCTCTCCGCGGGGCCAGCGTGTTCATTGAACGGGCCGGCGAGCTGGAGCTGCTGGTGACGGAGGGCGGGCGGCCCGGGCAGCAGGTGTTCTGTTTCCGGGCAGATGGACCGCACAGGCCCGCTATCTACCTCCAGTCCGGCCCGCTGAGGGACGGAGCCTGGAGCCGACGCACGATGGGCTTCAGATATGAGCTGCTGGGCAACAGGAGCGCTGCACCCAACGTGGGTCACACCGGTCTGCAGAGTGAGTGGACCCGCTTTAATTTAACTTAATGGAGATCAATCCGAAAAAAATATACACATTTATACATTTTGCACCATTGTAAAGGGTTCAGTATACGGTGTAACAAACTTTTGGGTTGCCAGATTGTTTAAAATCTAATTTTTCTGATGGGACCATATAACCACTCATGACCAAAACAACGTATTAAGCATTTATTAATGAATTACCAAGACATATAGCTTCCTTGTGTAAAAGATGAATATCAGTAAAAGGGATTTTTCACAATCTGGCAACCAAAAATATGCTCGTATTAAAGCTGCAGTAGGTAGAAATGGAGCAAATATGATTAAAAAAAAGTTATTATCATGAGACAGGTAATCTAAAAAAAAGCATGTGTCTCTGTGTCCTCCGGTGCTCCTAATGGCATCTGTAAGATTTCACAGACCAGAGGAAAACAACCAATCAGAGCTGATCTGGAGCCTGCCCTCTTTGAGCAGCTGTCAATCACTCGTGAACTCCGATCAAACGGTCAAACTAGGCAGCTCTGATCAAATATGAATCAATATTCTGTTACTGTAATGCCTATTTCTCTCCTCAGATGTTTTCAGAAACATCTTGTCGTGTACTGTTTAGCTGTAAAATGAGAAAGTTTGTGACCAGGCTGTTTAGATCTGTTGAGGAAATACCAAGCACCGCCCACCAGCCGGAGCACAGCCAATAGGAACGCTCTCTCTCTCTGAAATGACCTGTGATTGGCCAAAGTCTCCCGTCACGGGCTAGATTTTTTATAGCCTGAAAACAGAGTCATGAGGAGGTGCAGAAGTCTAGTTTTCGCCCAGAACACTTGAATTACAATATGTTGAAAGATTATAATGGAATTTGTGCCCAAAAATTCTAGTAAAATTTTAAAGCCATGTATTGCGTTAACTGTCGTGGAGAGTGAGGGACAGACAAGTCCTTATTCCTATAGGAGAAATAGTGGTTATTTAATTACAGACCCCAATCATGCTGACTGGAGCATGCAGCTGCTGGTCAGTGGTGTGTTTTGTCTGGCTGTCTGGTTTCCATCGGGGGGGGGGGACAAAAGCAACGAGGACAGAGCAGACCACGGGGCGGCTGAAGGGCACCGGGCCACGGGGCCTGAATTGAGACGGCAAATACTTTGCAGATTCCACAAATGCCTTTTCATTGTGCGTGTCTGTTTATTAGCATTTATCCATGTGTGCGGGCCGGTCCCAGTGTGGTGATGTCATCCTGTGTCCATAATAGACAGCTGCTGGTTTATCTTTTCTGCATCGCTGGTCTGGCAGAAGTGTTTGACTCCTGCAGTCTCCTGCATTGGCACAGGGGGTCATTCAATTAGGTGGATACAATAGGAGTCAAACACGGGGTCAAGACTGGAGAGGGTTTTTGATGTGGAGGCGATGTGGTGGGCAGAGAGCTTAAACACAGGAGCAGCATTCCTTCATTTAACCCCTGGTTTCTTCTTTCTTTTGATGTGAGCAGGGAGATGAATGAAGCCGGTATGTGTGTAAAGGGAGGAGAAGTGACACCCATCGATCAATGTCTGTTATAGAGCTTTGGGTCAGGCATGGTTTGGGAGAGACTGAATGATTGACAGATTTTCTGTTCTGATTTTCTCTGCTCACAGCTTCATGCCAACCCTGCAACGATACAGAACTCCTCATGGCCGTCTGCAACAGTGACTTCGGTGGGTACACAATGATCTCTACTCTACAAACCGTGTGCTGACTTGACTATGACTTGCCCCAAACTGCATGTGATTATCATAAAGTGGGCATGTCTGTAAAGGGGAGACTCGTGGGTACCCATAGAACCCATTTTCATTCACATATCTTGAGGTCAGAGGTCAAGGGACCCCCTTGGAAAATGGCCATGCCAGTTTTTCCTCGTCAAAATTTAGCGTAACTTTGTAGCGGTATGTAGCCTCCTTCACGACAAGCTATTATGACATGGTTGGTACCAATGGATTCTTTAGGTTTTAAAGTTCCATATGATACCAGTATCTTCATTCTAGCTTTAAAACTGAGCTCGCTACAACCTAAAAATCGCAAGTTGCGTTGAAGAAATTAGTGGCGTTAAAATGAATTTGCGTTAATTTTTTTTCCATTTTATGCAACTTTATACTTCTACTCCTCTACATTTATATAAATAGTGTAAAAATATTGTAATTTTTACTTTACCAAATTTATTTCACAGCTACACTCACTAGTTCCTCTGCAGATTTTACCCAAAAACGTCACAAAATATGATTTAGTGTCATAATTTATAACAATATCAGTACAATATAAAGCAGATCAAATTAGCTCCACATGGACAAGCTGCTACAACACTAAAATGCTGCTTATAATCCATAATATATTAAACACATTTAAATAGCACATCTTTATGAGTACTTTTGTGCTATTAGTATTAGTAAGATTTTGAACACAGGATCTGAATACTTCCTCCATCCTGAGTAAATCTTACTGAGATACTTGCTAAAAGTGGTTATTTTGGTCTGTTGTGTGCCCAGAGAGCAGCAGCTCTGCTGGCCGTGTAGAGGAGGTCAAACAGATGTCGGGGGGGAGCTGCAGAATGGGAGAGACCTGTGCTTTAGAGCAGAAGTAATAAATAGGTCCACTGGGCTTCATTTTAGTGCCTCAATCTCACAAACCTGCCGTGTTCATTTAACGATAAGGGATAGTTTAGCAGCTCAGGTGTAAAAGACAGAAAAGAGAGAAAATTTAAAATAACATGTAGGAAACTAAGATTTCTACATCCAAAGCACACTGGTTTCTCATTTAATTTCCTTAATGCATGCAGTGTATAGATGGTTCTGCCCTTTCTTTCAGTGGTCCGAGGCCACATCGAGAATGTCTCCCACGACTCTGAACGCCAGACGTCGCTGGTGGAGGTGTCGGCAGCGAGGGTGTACTGGCAGCGCAGTGGAGTGTTTGAGCAACATGCGGCTGCCTCTGGGTCACCGCCGTCCGTCCCGTCTTGGCGTGGACACATCCACACACTCCTGCGGTGCCACGTGAAGCCTGGGGACGGAGAGTTTCTCTTCACAGGGTCAGAACACTTCGGGGAAGCTTGGTTAGGGTGTGCCCCGCGATACAAAGACTTCCTGTCTGTCTACCAGGCCGCCTGGGCAGCGCGTCGGAATTCCTGTGACTTCCCTTTAGACTGAGGAAGTGTGTTGTTGTAGCACTATACTGAGCCCGGACAGTCTTTATCCACAGGCATCCTCACCCCTGGCACTGTGGGATCCCTGTAATGTTGTCATGTGCCAGCAAGGTGGCATCCAGCATCACCAGCGGGGACGAAGCAATTCAATTGCTGGAAAAAAAAAACAACACTTGGAGGAGCAGAGCAGGAGCAAACAGCAGGGCCTCCTGCTCTGAGGCTCAGAGAGAGCAGGTCTTTGTCTGCCTCCCATCACTGCCCTTCAGTCCTGGGAGTCTGAGAAGGGGTTGGGTTGCTGCTCCCTCTTTGTGCTTCTCCCCACATCAACCGTTGTTCACTTTGCTGCCTCTGTGTGACAATTGCCCCCCCCCTGAACTGAAGACTGAAGCACGGCCATTCATAATTGCCACTTTGTCCTTGTAAACAGGCTTGTACATATATGACTGTGATTAATATTCTGATTCATATGTGCTTAAAGGTGCTCTTAATAAACCTCAAACAATTATTTGCTACGTAAAGATATAGTGGAGTAAAGTCTACCTGAGCAGAGAACGAAGTCGCTCTCCCTCTGTGTGTGTTGTAATCAGAGCTTCTCTGTGCTTTGTTGACATAGCCAGGCCGACTATGTGTGTGCTTTTAGTGCATGTTTGTGCATGTGAGCGTGCCCCACTGGCTAACTCACTGCTCTTATAAGGCGGTTACAGCTAGCACCGTCTCAACCGACGGCACTGTTGCAGAAGCGTAGTACCCACCCTCCCCCAGATTAACACTGTTAGCTCTGCCAGCAGTGTTGCTGTTGTTTTCACTGTTAGCGCCGTTAGCATTGTTGGCTACAAGCCGCCGGCTAAGCTGTCGCCATGTTGAGAGCCGTGCGGAGGCAATAGAAGTGCTCCCAATCTCGCATTTAGCGCCTTTAAGTTTAAAATCCTGTCTTTTGTTTTCCATACATTATATTTTACAGCCACTTTACAAATTTAAATCAGAGACTATATGAAATCTTTTAGTAATTGAGACTTTTGGTAAAAACTTAGCTTTGCTTAGCATTGACTGGACATACTTTAATAAATCAGATAGGTCTGTAAGTCTCTGTTTTTGTCAGTACAACTCGATATTTTAATATTTTAATTGTCCCAGGCTCACAAGAAAAAGTTGATATCAAATCAAACATTTCCCCTTTTTGATTTCCCCATTTATTTTGAGCATAGGCTGTTTTAATAAACTATATTTAACAGACGATCTGGTCAGTTCATATAGCAGTGTGTCTGATGAAGTGTTTGGAAGTGAACAGAGCTCATGAACAGTGCATAAAAATCTAAATTTCATGAGGCCCTCCGGTTCACAAGAATACTCCGGCCCCTTAAGGGACTGGGTAAAGGCTTAAATGAATTTACACCCCCATTTCCCATCATATGCTGCATAATCCCTGTTTTTTGGGGGGAGATTAGAGCTGAAGTATCCTACAAGCCTATTTTTGCCCTTTTTTCCTTCTGCGTCCCATCTTTTCCCCTGTAATCAGATTCTTATGATAATAGGATAGCCCTACCATAAAATGAAATACAAAATCTCTTTAGATGGTTAAAAAGCTCTGAGCAGACTGAATTGGACGTTTCTTTTGAGTTGTGTGGCCCCTGCACGGCCCGAGAAGACGAATGGACAGATGTGAGGCCCCAAAGCCCGGGGATCCTCCCCCTCGGACCCTCCTAGGAGAGGGGAACAATTAATTGACTTTTAAAGCAACTGCTTTCTTTGCCTATTCCACACTTCTCCTTGGCTGAGCAGGGCTCACAAATTGGTGTGTTGAACTTTTTATGAGGACTAAATAGCTACCAATGAAAGTGTAAATGACTGTGTGGTGAATGGGGCCCACACAATGGCCCTGCAGTGACAAGGCCTCCAGCAGACATAATGACCATTGTCACGGCTGCTGTCAGCTCGAAACCATCAGGGCTCATGAATCCAAGAAGCTAGAGGAGGGTGATCCCTTCTTTTTACTCTCACTCCGTCCACATTTTGTCTTTTCTATTTTTTCTATATTCTTGTTATCTTTCATATGTCTCTCTATTGCTCCTGTTTTTATGCATCTCTTGTCTTTCAGTTTCAGTTAAAACTTGATTTTTAGACAATACATTTAAGATATCTCCACTTAAAACATGGTTCTGGAATTGTTTTAGGCATTTTATGGCTTTATTATAGATACGTTATAACAAATGATGAAAATGATACTTCCGCACAAAAAGTTTATTAAAAATAACTGGTATTATGAAAAAAACATTTTCTGTGTACCCAGAAGTATCTATAAGACACAGTTAAAGGTTGCAAAAACCTTGTATTTTGATAAATGTTGGCCAAATATCAAGCTTTCCACAAACTTTTTTCATCGTGCAGAAGCCCAGTTTGAAGTCTCCTCCCTCAGTATTGTCCCAGGGGGCCACCATGTCAAATTTCCAAGCAAAATATAGCCTCTCTGCAGGCTTTTGAGACTTATTCTCATCTGTGGGAATTCCAGCAGGCTCTCATGGGGAACGAGCCCAGGAGGGCTCGGCCCGGAGCCGCTGCATGGTGCACCGGCAGGAGTCCACCCAGACTTGGGGGGTAATTGGTTTATCCCACCGCCTGGCCTGCTTTCCCATGTGGGCCACTGCTGTGGGGAGGCCCAGGGGTACAATATGGAAACAGCATGATACCCTCCAGTGCCGAACAGGCATTCACTGCTCCGGCTATAGAGACCAGGGACCGGGTACCGGGGACAAAAAGCTGGAGCAGAGATGTCCCTTGGCTTTGAAAAGGTTGCCATTTGGTCTCCTTTTAACTGTCGGCAGCATTTGTGGTTAAAAATCTGAAGTAATTGAATTTTAGCTCAAGCTTTTTTTGTAAATGTTCTTCTCAATTCAAAAGGTAATGAGTTTGAGAGTTTTTCTAAAGTTCTACATATAAATGTTGTTACTCATGCACCTGGTTGAAAACTATATTCCCCTAATGTCCTCATCATAAAAAGTCATAGTAAACCTATAGTATATTATAAAAAGTCATAGTATAGTATGCCGAAAAAAGTTTAGAAAAAAAAGTCAGTATGTCATAAAAAAGTCATAGTATAGTATTATAGTATAATCATATTTACTCCATTTTTACCCACTGCAGCTTTAAGTAGAGAAGAAAGGAGATAATCAGCAGCTGCAGCAGAGAATAAGCTGCAGGTGTGTTTGTGGCAGAGTGAGGCCTGCAGAGGTGACACACCCAACATGCTAGGTCTGGCTAACATGCTAACATGCCTTGACTTCTGCATTCACTGTGGAACTTTTAGCTTCAGTGAGATGTATGAGGACTTTCTGAGACTGTTAATCCCTGATGTGACTGTAGAGCGTTTTGAATTTGAGGAGCGCAGTGGGACAGAGAGAAGCTGAGTGGACTCTGGTTATATTCTGCTTTCAGAGTGGACGAGTAGAGAAGTTGAACCAGGAGCAGATTGTGAAAGACTTCAGACAGGTGAGTAACATCAACACACTGCTGAACTCTCCACATGGGACCGTCAGCAACCACTTTGTTGGTTTGGTCTGTAACATGGCTGCAGCCACTGTGGAGTTTATGTTGTTTACATGTCCATGTTGTCTGCTTTGGTGATTCTACTGTTGGTTCTAATCTAAAAGAAGTTTCAGGCGTCATGGAGTCTCGTTTCATGTATTGATCATTTTTGTTTACTTGTCTGAGTTTTGTCTCTTTTCTGGTTAATTCTTGTGAGGCTACACAGAGGAAGACAGTTGTGGCCTAAATTTATGTAATTGATAATCAGTTGTATGCACAGACTGCAGAGTGCCCATCTGTTGGTTTGGATAGTAGGAGTCTTGTTGCTGATGTTCTACTTGTGTAGCCTATAAGTTGACATTAATGCAATCTATTTTGTAGCCTGATGAAAATGCCTAATCATCATCATCAAGGTGGCGCTCAGTCCGTTACAGTTAATTACAGTCGACAGTGATGCAACAACAAAACATTATAAGAAAATAAAATAAATAAGTCCGTAAATAAATATCTCGCCTTACGACCCAAAAATGTCACTGTGATTTTTTCAATATTGCAATCTATCAGACCCTTTAGTACAATATTTGTCTAGTCTTTTACCGGCATATTTAAAAAAGGATGTCCAATTCTTAAAGAAATCACTCGTTTTGCATTTGAATCTGAATGTTAGATATTCCATTGGTATTACCGAAAAAAAAGTCATGGTATGTATGTCAAAAGATTTCAGGACAAAAAGAGTCATAGTATAGTATGTCGAAATTTTTTTTGGAAAGAAGTGATATTATAGTATGTCGAAAAATTTCATGAATAAAACGTCATAGAATAGTATGTCGAGATATTTTGCAAAAAAAGTCATAGTATAGTATGTCGCAATGTTTTGCGAAAAAAAAGTCAGTGTAGTATGTCGAAAAATTTCATGAAAAAAACGTCATAGTACAGTATGTTGAAATTGTTTTGCAAAAAAATCATATTATATTTTTTTTTTTTTTTTTTTCAAAAAAACGTTATACTATAGTATGTCGAAATATTTTGCTAAAAAAGTCATAGTATAGTATGTAAAATTTTTTTTGAAAAAAAGTCATAGTATAGTATGTCGAAAATTTTGTTGAAAAAAACTCATAGTATATTATGTCGAAAAATGTTATGAAAAAGTCATAGTATAGTATGTTGTAAAATTTCGTGAAAAAATGTCATAGTATAGTATGTCAATTTTTTTTAAAAAAAAGTCATAATATAGTATGTCGAAATTTTTTTGAAAAAAAAGTCATAGTATAGTATGTAGAATTTTTTTTGAAAAAAAGTCATAGTATAGTATGTTCTAAAATTTCATGAAAAAAAGTCATAGTATAGTATGTCGCAATGTTTTGCGAAAAAAAAGTCATAGTGTAGTATGTCGAAAAATTTCATGAAAAAAACGTCATAGTACAGTATGTTGAAATTGTTTGCAAAAAAATCATATTATAGTATGTCGAATTTTTTGGCGAAAAAAGTCATAGTATAGTATGTCTAAATTTCTTTTGAAAAAAAGTCATTGTATAGTATGTTGTAAAATGTCATGAAAAAAGTCATAGTATAGTATGTCGAAATTTTTTACAAAAAAAGTCATTCTATAGTATGTCGAAATTTTTTGCGAAAAAAAGTCATACAATAGTATGTCGAAATGTTTTGCTAAAAAAGTCATAGTATAGTATGTCGAAATGTTTTTTGAAAAAAAGTCATAGTATAGTATGTCGAAAATTTTGTTGAAAAAAACTCATAGTATATTATGTCGAAAAATGTTATGAAAAAGTCATAGTATAGTATGTTGTAAAATTTCGTGAAAAAATGTCATAGTATAGTCTGTCAATTTGTTTTTTTTAAAAAAGTCATAATATAGTATGTCGAAATTTTTTTTAAAAAAAGTCATAATATAGTATGTCGAAATTTTTTTTGAAAAAAAAGTCATAGTATAGTATGTTCTAAAATTTCATGAGAAAAGTCATAGTATAGTATGTCGAAATTTTTTGCAGAAAAAAGTCATAGTATAGTATGTAGAAGTTTTATGCCAAAAAAAGTCATAGTATAGTATGTCGAAAAATTTCATGAATAAAACGTCATAGAATAGTATGTCGAGATATTTTGCAAAAAAAGTCATAGTATAGTATGTCGCAATGTTTTGCGAAAAAAAAGTCAGTGTAGTATGTCGAAAAATTTCATGAAAAAAACGTCATAGTACAGTATGTTGAAATTGTTTTGCAAAAAAATCATATTATATTTTTTTTTTTTTTTTTTTTTTTTTTTTTTTTTTCAAAAAAACGTTATACTATAGTATGTCGAAATATTTTGCTAAAAAAGTCATAGTATAGTATGTAAAATTTTTTTTGAAAAAAAGTCATAGTATAGTATGTCGAAAATTTTGTTGAAAAAAACTCATAGTATATTATGTCGAAAAATGTTATGAAAAAGTCATAGTATAGTATGTTGTAAAATTTCGTGAAAAAATGTCATAGTATAGTATGTCAATTTTTTTTAAAAAAAAGTCATAATATAGTATGTCGAAATTTTTTTGAAAAAAAAGTCATAGTATAGTATGTAGAATTTTTTTTGAAAAAAAGTCATAGTATAGTATGTTCTAAAATTTCATGAAAAAAAGTCATAGTATAGTATGTCGCAATGTTTTGCGAAAAAAAAGTCATAGTGTAGTATGTCGAAAAATTTCATGAAAAAAACGTCATAGTACAGTATGTTGAAATTGTTTGCAAAAAAATCATATTATAGTATGTCGAATTTTTTGGCGAAAAAAGTCATAGTATAGTATGTCTAAATTTCTTTTGAAAAAAAGTCATTGTATAGTATGTTGTAAAATGTCATGAAAAAAGTCATAGTATAGTATGTCGAAATTTTTTACAAAAAAAGTCATTCTATAGTATGTCGAAATTTTTTGCGAAAAAAAGTCATACAATAGTATGTCGAAATGTTTTGCGAAAAAAATGTCATAGTATAGTATGTCGAAATGTTTTGCGAATAAAAAGTCATAGTATAGTATGTCGATTTTTTTTTTTTTTCCAAAAAAAGTTATACTATAGTATGTCGAAATATTTTGCTAAAAAAGTCATAGTATAGTATGTCAAATTTTTTTTGAAAAAAAGTCATAGTATAGTATGTCGAAAATTTTGTTGAAAAAAACTCATAGTATATTATGTCGAAAAATGTTATGAAAAAGTCATAGTATAGTATGTTGTAAAATTTCGTGAAAAAATGTCATAGTATAGTCTGTCAATTTGTTTTTTTTAAAAAAGTCATAATATAGTATGTCGAAATTTTTTTGAAAAAAAAGTCATAGTATAGTATGTAGAATTTTTTTTAAAAAAAAGTCATAGTATAGTATGTTCTAAAATTTCATGAAAAAAGTCATAGTATAGTATGTCGAAATGTTTTGCAAAAAAAAATCATATTATAGTATACATTTCATGAAAAAACGTCATATTATAGTATGTTGAAATTTTTGCAAAAAAATCATACTATAGTATGTCGAATTTTTTGCGAAAAAAGTCATAGTATAGTATGTTGAAATTTTATGCAAAAAAAGTCATTGTATAGTATGTTGTAAAATTTCCTGAAAAAAGTCATAGTATAGTATGTCGAAATTTTTTGCGTAAAAAAGTCATAGTATAGTATGTCGAATTTATTATTATTTTTTTTTTAAAAAGTCATGTATAGTATGTCGAGAAAGTTCTTGAAAAAAAGTCATAGTATAGTATGTTGTAAAATTTCATGAAAAAAAAGTCATAGAAAAAAAAGTCATAGAAAAGTATGTCGAAATATTTGGTTAAAAAATAAGTTGTAGTACAATGTCGAAAAATTCATGAAAAAAAAGTTATAATATAGTATGTAGAATTTTTTTTGGAAAAAAAAGTCATAGTATAGTATGTCGAAATTATTAATGAAAAAAGTCATAGTATAGTATGTTGTAAAATTTCGTGAAAAAATGTCATAGTATAGTATGTCGATTTTTTTTTTTTTTTTTTTTTTTTTTTTTCAAAAAAAAATTATACTATAGTATGTCGAAATATTTTGCGAAAAAAGTCATAGTATGTCAAATTTTTTTTGAAAAAAGTCATAGTATAGTATGTCGAAAATTTTGTTGAAAAAAATTAATAGTATATTATGTCGAAAAATGTTATGAAAAAGTCATAGTATAGTATGTTGTAAAATTTCGTGAAAAAATGTCATAGTATAGTATGTCAATTTTTTTTTAAAAAAAAGTCATAATATAGTATGTCGAAATTTTTTTGAAAAAAGTCATAGTATAGTATGTAGAATTTTTTTTTAAAAAAAGTCATAGTATAGTATGTTCTAAAATTTCATGAAAAAAGTCATAGTATAGTATGTCGAAATGTTTTGCAAAAAAAAAATCATATTATAGTATACATTTCATGAAAAAAACGTCATATTATAGTATGTTGAAATTTTTGCAAAAAAATCATACTATAGTATGTCGAATTTTTTGCGAAAAAGTCATAGTATAGTATGTCGAAATTTTTTGGGAAAAAATAGTCATAGTATAGTATGTCGAAATTATTAATGAAAAAAGTCATAGTATAGTATGTTGTAAAATTTCGTGAAAAAATGTCATAGTATAGTATGTCAATTTTTTTTTGAAAAAAAGTCATAATATAGTATGTCGAAATTTTTTGAAAAAAAAGTCATATTATAGTATGTAGAATTTGTTTTGAAAAAAAGTCATAGTATAGTATGTTCTAAAATTTCATGAAAAAAGTCATAGTATAGTATGTAGAATTTGTTTTGAAAAAAAGTCATAGTATAGTATGTTCTAAAATTTCATGAAAAAAGTCATAGTATAGTATGTCGAAATGTTTTGCAAAAAAATAAATCATATTATAGTATACATTTCATGAAAAAAACGTCATATTATAGTATGTTGAAATCTTTGCAAAAAAATCATACTATAGTATGTCGAATTTTTTGCGAAAAAGTCATAGTATAGTATATCGAAATTTTTTTGAAAAAAAAGTCATAGTATAGTATGTAGAATTTGTTTTGAAAAAAAAGTCATAGTATAGTATGTTCTAAAATTTCATGAAAAAAGTCATAGTATAGTATGTAGAATTTTTTTTGAAAAAAAGTCATAGTATAGTATGTTCTAAAATTTCATGAAAAAAATCATAGTATAGTATGTCGAAATGTTTTGCAAAAAAAAAATCATATTATAGTATACATTTCATGAAAAAAACGTCATATTATAGTATGTTGAAATTTTTGCAAAAAAATCATACTATAGTATGTCGAATTTTTTGCGAAAAAAGTCATAGTATAGTATGTCGAAATTTTTTTGGAAAAAAAAGTCATAGTATAGTATGTCGAAATTATTAATGAAAAAAGTCATAGTATAGTATGTTGTAAAATTTCGTGAAAAAATGTCATAGTATAGTATGTCAATTTTTTTTTGAAAAAAAGTCATAATATAGTATGTCGAAATTTTTTTGAAAAAAGAGTCATAGTATAGTATGTAGAATTTGTTTTGAAAAAAAGTCATAGTATAGTATGTTCTAAAATTTCATGAAAAAAGTCAAAGTATAGTATGTCGAAATTTTTTGCAAAAAAAAATCATATTATAGTATAAATTTCATGAAAAAAAACGTCTTAGTATAGTATGTTGACATTTTTGCAAAAAAATCATACTATAGTATGTCGAATTTTTTGCGAAAAAAGTCATAGTATAGTGTGTCGAAATTTTATGCAAAAAAAAGTCATTGTATAGTATGTCGAAATTTCTTTTAAAAAAAAGTCATTGTATAGTATGTTGTAAAATTTCATGAAAAAAGTCATAGTATAGTATGTCGAAATGTTTTGCAAAAAAAAGTCATACTATAGTATGTTGAAATTTTTTGCAAAAAAAGTAATAATAGTATGTCGAATTTTTTTGCGAAAAAAGTCATAGTATAATAAGTCGAAAAATTTCATGAAAAAAATGTCATAGTATTGTACGTCGAATTTTTTTGCAAAAAAACGTCATACTATAGTATGTCGAAACTTGTGGGAAAAAAAAATCATGGTATAGTTTGTAGAACTTTTTTGCAAAAAAAAGTCATACTATAGTATGTCGAAGTTTTTTGCAAAAAAAAGTCATACTATAGTATGTCGAATTTTTTTGCAAAAAAACGTCATACTATAGTATGTCGAATTTTTATCATACTATAGTATGTCGTAATTTTGTGCAAAAAAATCATAGTATAGTTTGTCGAACTGTTTTGCAAAAAAAGTCATACTATAGTATGTCAAAGTTTTTTGCAAAAAAAGTCATACTGTAGTATATCGAATTTTTTTGCAAAAAAACGTCATACTATAGTATGTCGAATGTTTTTGCAAAAAAAGTCATACTATAGTATGTCGAAGTTTTTTGCAAAAAAAAGTCATACTATAGTATGTCGAAAATTTTCGTGAAAAAATTTCATAGTATACAATGTCGAAAATTTTCATGAAAAAAGGCATAGTATAGTATGTAGATTAATTTAGTGGTAAAAAAAACTCATAGTTTGGAATTTCGAAAATTTTCATTTCTTTTTAATACTTTTTTCATGAAAATTGACGAAAATTGTCGAAAATATTCGTAAAAAAATGTCATAGTATAGAATGTCGAAAACTTTCATGAAAAAAGGCATAGTATAGTCTGACGATTAATTTGATGGAAAAAAAACTCAGATTAAATTTTCATGAAAAAAGTCCTATTATAGCATGTCGAAAATATTCGTAAAAAAATGTCATAGTATAGAATGTCGAAAACTTTCATGAAAAAAGGCATAGTATAGTCTGTCGATTAATTTGGTGGAAAAAAAACTCAGTTTAAAATTTCGTCAATTTTCATGAAAAAAGTCATGCTATAGTATGACTTTTATGAAAATTGACGAAATTTTAAACTGAGTTTTTTTTTCACCAAATTAATCAACAGACTATACTATGCCTTTTTTCATGAAAATTTTCGACATTCTATACTATGACATTTTTTTACGAATATTTTCGAAAAATTTTCATGAAAAAAGTCATACTATAGCATGTCGAAAATATTCGTAAAAAAATGTCATGGTATAGAATGTCGAAAATGTTCATGAAAAAAGGCATAGTATAGTCTGTTGATTAATTTGGTGGAAAAAAAACTGAGTTTAAAATTTCGAAATTTTTAATCATTATAGATGATTTTAAAATTACAAATTAAATTTTTCACAAATTATGACAGCTATACTATGCTTTTTTCACAAAATTTCGACATTCTATACTATGACATTTTTTTACGAAAATTTTCAATTTCATAAAAATATACTTAATTCGAAAAATTCTTAAAAAAAGTCATTATAAATGTCAAAATTTTCTGAAAAATCATATATAGAATCGATTAATTTGGAAAAAAGCCATTAAAATTCGAAAATTTCATGAAAAAACATAGATATTTTATAAAATTCGAAATTTTAAAAACATATTTTAAAGTAATTATGAAATCTTTAAATCGCAATTTCGATAATTTGAAAAATCTTTAAAATTTAATATTAAAACTGAGTTTTTTTTCAAAATTAGAAATTCACTTTTACATGAAATTTTCAATTTATTAGACTATTTTTTTCGAAATTTTCGAATTTCATGAAAAAATTTATATTAGCATGTCGAAAATATTCGTAAAAAAATGTCATGATAGAATGTCGAAAATTTTCATGAAAAAAGGCATATATACTGTCTTAATTTGGAAAATAAAAGTTTAAATTTCAAAATTTTCAAAAAATGACAACTATACTGCTTTTTTCATGAAAAAATTTCAACTATATTTTTTTTACGAATAATTCAACATTCTTTTACATGAAATTTTCAATTCTAAAATTTATTATAGATATTTGAATGAAAATTTTAAAAAAGTCTTATAGATGTCAAAATTTATGAAAAAAATGTAGTTTAATTAATTTTGAAAATTATAAAAACATGTATTCTCAAAATTTTAAAAAAATCATTTAGAATTTTACATTATAAATGTCAACTATAATGCTTTTTTTGAAAATTTTCGAATTTAACTATGCTTTTTTTCACGAAATTTTCGACAACTTCTATCTTTTTTATAAAATTTTACAATATTCTTGAAAAAATTTTACGAATATTTTCGAAAAAGTTTCATGAAAAAAGTCATACTATAGCATGTCGAAAATATTCGTAAAAAAATGTCATGGTATAGAATGTCGAAAATTTTCATGAAAAAAGGCATAGTATAGTCTGTCGATTAATTTGGTGGAAAAAAAACTCAGTTTAAAATTTCGAAAATTTTCATAAAAGTCATACTATAGCATGTCTTTTCATGAAAATTGACGAAATTTTAAACTGAGTTTTTTTTCCACCAAATTAATCGACAGACTATACTATGCCTTTTTTCATGAAAATTTTCGACATTCTATACTATGACATTTTTTTACGAATATTTTCGAAAAATTTTCATGAAAAAAGTCATACTATAGCATGTCGAAAATATTCGTAAAAAAATGTCATGGTATAGAATGTCGAAAATTTTCATGAAAAAAGGCATAGTATAGTCTGTCGATTAATTTGGTGGAAAAAAAACTCAGTTTAAAATTTCGAAAATTTTCATAAAAGTCATACTATAGCATGTCTTTTCATGAAAATTGACGAAATTTTAAACTGAGTTTTTTTTCCACCAAATTAATCGACAGACTATACTATGCCTTTTTTCATGAAAATTTTCGACATTCTATACTATGACATTTTTTTACGAATATTTTCGAAAAAGTTTCATGAAAAAAGTCATACTATAGCATGTCGAAAATATTCGTAAAAAAATGTCATGGTATAGAATGTCGAAAATTTTCATGAAAAAAGGCATAGTATAGTCTGTCGATTAATTTGGTGGAAAAAAAACTCAGTTTAAAATTTCGAAAATTTTCATAAAAGTCATACTATAGCATGTCTTTTCATGAAAATTGACGAAATTTTAAACTGAGTTTTTTTTCCACCAAATTAATCGACAGACTATACTATGCCTTTTTTCATGAAAATTTTCGACATTCTATACTATGACATTTTTTTACGAATATTTTCGAAAAAGTTTCATGAAAAAAGTCATACTATAGCATGTCGAAAATATTCGTAAAAAAATGTCATGGTATAGAATGTCGAAAATTTTCATGAAAAAAGGCATAGTATAGTCTGTCGATTAATTTGGTGGAAAAAAAACTCAGTTTAAAATTTCGAAAATTTTCATAAAAGTCATACTATAGCATGTCTTTTCATGAAAATTGACGAAATTTTAAACTGAGTTTTTTTTCCACCAAATTAATCGACAGACTATACTATGCCTTTTTTCATGAAAATTTTCGACATTCTATACTATGACATTTTTTACGAATATTTTCGAAAAATTTTCATGAAAAAAGTCATACTATAGCATGTCGAAAATATTCGTAAAAAAATGTCATGGTATAGAATGTCGAAAATTTTCATGAAAAAAGGCATAGTATAGTCTGTCGATTAATTTGGTGGAAAAAAAACTCAGTTTAAAATTTCGAAAATTTTCATAAAAGTCATACTATAGCATGTCTTTTCATGAAAATTGACGAAATTTTAAACTGAGTTTTTTTTCCACCAAATTAATCGACAGACTATACTATGCCTTTTTTCATGAAAATTTTCGACATTCTATACTATGACATTTTTTTACGAATATTTTCGAAAAATTTTCATGAAAAAAGTCATACTATAGCATGTCGAAAATATTCGTAAAAAAATGTCATGGTATAGAATGTCGAAAATTTTCATGAAAAAAGGCATAGTATAGTCTGTCGATTAATTTGGTGGAAAAAAAACTCAGTTTAAAATTTCGAAAATTTTCATAAAAGTCATACTATAGCATGTCTTTTCATGAAAATTGACGAAATTTTAAACTGAGTTTTTTTTCCACCAAATTAATCGACAGACTATACTATGCCTTTTTTCATGAAAATTTTCGACATTCTATACTATGACATTTTTTTACGAATATTTTCGAAAAATTTTCATGAAAAAAGTCATACTATAGCATGTCGAAAATATTCGTAAAAAAATGTCATGGTATAGAATGTCGAAAATTTTCATGAAAAAAGGCATAGTATAGTCTGTCGATTAATTTGGTGGAAAAAAAACTCAGTTTAAAATTTCGAAAATTTTCATAAAAGTCATACTATAGCATGTCTTTTCATGAAAATTGACGAAATTTTAAACTGAGTTTTTTTTCCACCAAATTAATCGACAGACTATACTATGCCTTTTTTCATGAAAATTTTCGACATTCTATACTATGACATTTTTTTACGAATATTTTCGAAAAAGTTTCATGAAAAAAGTCATACTATAGCATGTCGAAAATATTCGTAAAAAAATGTCATGGTATAGAATGTCGAAAATTTTCATGAAAAAAGGCATAGTATAGTCTGTCGATTAATTTGGTGGAAAAAAAACTCAGTTTAAAATTTCGAAAATTTTCATAAAAGTCATACTATAGCATGTCTTTTCATGAAAATTGACGAAATTTTAAACTGAGTTTTTTTTCCACCAAATTAATCGACAGACTATACTATGCCTTTTTTCATGAAAATTTTCGACATTCTATACTATGACATTTTTTTACGAATATTTTCGAAAAATTTTCATGAAAAAAGTCATACTATAGCATGTCGAAAATATTCGTAAAAAAATGTCATGGTATAGAATGTCGAAAATTTTCATGAAAAAAGGCATAGTATAGTCTGTCGATTAATTTGGTGGAAAAAAAACTCAGTTTAAAATTTCGAAAATTTTCATAAAAGTCATACTATAGCATGTCTTTTCATGAAAATTGACGAAATTTTAAACTGAGTTTTTTTTCCACCAAATTAATCGACAGACTATACTATGCCTTTTTTCATGAAAATTTTCGACATTCTATACTATGACATTTTTTTACGAATATTTTCGAAAAATTTTCATGAAAAAAGTCATACTATAGCATGTCGAAAATATTCGTAAAAAAATGTCATGGTATAGAATGTCGAAAATTTTCATGAAAAAAGGCATAGTATAGTCTGTCGATTAATTTGGTGGAAAAAAAACTCAGTTTAAAATTTCGAAAATTTTCATAAAAGTCATACTATAGCATGTCTTTTCATGAAAATTGACGAAATTTTAAACTGAGTTTTTTTTCCACCAAATTAATCGACAGACTATACTATGCCTTTTTTCATGAAAATTTTCGACATTCTATACTATGACATTTTTTTACGAATATTTTCGAAAAATTTTCATGAAAAAAGTCATACTATAGCATGTCGAAAATATTCGTAAAAAAATGTCATGGTATAGAATGTCGAAAATTTTCATGAAAAAAGGCATAGTATAGTCTGTCGATTAATTTGGTGGAAAAAAAACTCAGTTTAAAATTTCGAAAATTTTCATAAAAGTCATACTATAGCATGTCTTTTCATGAAAATTGACGAAATTTTAAACTGAGTTTTTTTTCCACCAAATTAATCGACAGACTATACTATGCCTTTTTCATGAAAATTTTCGACATTCTATACTATGACATTTTTTTACGAATATTTTCGAAAAAGTTTCATGAAAAAAGTCATACTATAGCATGTCGAAAATATTCGTAAAAAAATGTCATGGTATAGAATGTCGAAAATTTTCATGAAAAAAGGCATAGTATAGTCTGTCGATTAATTTGGTGGAAAAAAAACTCAGTTTAAAATTTCGAAAATTTTCATAAAAGTCATACTATAGCATGTCTTTTCATGAAAATTGACGAAATTTTAAACTGAGTTTTTTTTCCACCAAATTAATCGACAGACTATACTATGCCTTTTTTCATGAAAATTTTCGACATTCTATACTATGACATTTTTTTACGAATATTTTCGAAAAAGTTTCATGAAAAAAGTCATACTATAGCATGTCGAAAATATTCGTAAAAAAATGTCATGGTATAGAATGTCGAAAATTTTCATGAAAAAAGGCATAGTATAGTCTGTCGATTAATTTGGTGGAAAAAAAACTCAGTTTAAAATTTCGAAAATTTTCATAAAAGTCATACTATAGCATGTCTTTTCATGAAAATTGACGAAATTTTAAACTGAGTTTTTTTTCCACCAAATTAATCGACAGACTATACTATGCCTTTTTTCATGAAAATTTTCGACATTCTATACTATGACATTTTTTTACGAATATTTTCGAAAAATTTTCATGAAAAAAGTCATACTATAGCATGTCGAAAATATTCGTAAAAAAATGTCATGGTATAGAATGTCGAAAATTTTCATGAAAAAAGGCATAGTATAGTCTGTCGATTAATTTGGTGGAAAAAAAACTCAGTTTAAAATTTCGAAAATTTTCATAAAAGTCATACTATAGCATGTCTTTTCATGAAAATTGACGAAATTTTAAACTGAGTTTTTTTTCCACCAAATTAATCGACAGACTATACTATGCCTTTTTTCATGAAAATTTTCGACATTCTATACTATGACATTTTTTTACGAATATTTTCGAAAAAGTTTCATGAAAAAAGTCATACTATAGCATGTCGAAAATATTCGTAAAAAAATGTCATGGTATAGAATGTCGAAAATTTTCATGAAAAAAGGCATAGTATAGTCTGTCGATTAATTTGGTGGAAAAAAAACTCAGTTTAAAATTTCGAAAATTTTCATAAAAGTCATACTATAGCATGTCTTTTCATGAAAATTGACGAAATTTTAAACTGAGTTTTTTTTCCACCAAATTAATCGACAGACTATACTATGCCTTTTTTCATGAAAATTTTCGACATTCTATACTATGACATTTTTTTACGAATATTTTCGAAAAATTTTCATGAAAAAAGTCATACTATAGCATGTCGAAAATATTCGTAAAAAAATGTCATGGTATAGAATGTCGAAAATTTTCATGAAAAAAGGCATAGTATAGTCTGTCGATTAATTTGGTGGAAAAAAAACTCAGTTTAAAATTTCGAAAATTTTCATAAAAGTCATACTATAGCATGTCTTTTCATGAAAATTGACGAAATTTTAAACTGAGTTTTTTTTCCACCAAATTAATCGACAGACTATACTATGCCTTTTTTCATGAAAATTTTCGACATTCTATACTATGACATTTTTTTACGAATATTTTCGAAAAATTTTCATGAAAAAAGTCATACTATAGCATGTCGAAAATATTCGTAAAAAAATGTCATGGTATAGAATGTCGAAAATTTTCATGAAAAAAGGCATAGTATAGTCTGTCGATTAATTTGGTGGAAAAAAAACTCAGTTTAAAATTTCGAAAATTTTCATAAAAGTCATACTATAGCATGTCTTTTCATGAAAATTGACGAAATTTTAAACTGAGTTTTTTTTCCACCAAATTAATCGACAGACTATACTATGCCTTTTTTCATGAAAATTTTCGACATTCTATACTATGACATTTTTTTACGAATATTTTCGAAAAATTTTCATGAAAAAAGTCATACTATAGCATGTCGAAAATATTCGTAAAAAAATGTCATGGTATAGAATGTCGAAAATTTTCATGAAAAAAGGCATAGTATAGTCTGTCGATTAATTTGGTGGAAAAAAAACTCAGTTTAAAATTTCGAAAATTTTCATAAAAGTCATACTATAGCATGTCTTTTCATGAAAATTGACGAAATTTTAAACTGAGTTTTTTTTCCACCAAATTAATCGACAGACTATACTATGCCTTTTTTCATGAAAATTTTCGACATTCTATACTATGACATTTTTTTACGAATATTTTCGAAAAATTTTCATGAAAAAAGTCATACTATAGCATGTCGAAAATATTCGTAAAAAAATGTCATGGTATAGAATGTCGAAAATTTTCATGAAAAAAGGCATAGTATAGTCTGTCGATTAATTTGGTGGAAAAAAAACTCAGTTTAAAATTTCGAAAATTTTCATAAAAGTCATACTATAGCATGTCTTTTCATGAAAATTGACGAAATTTTAAACTGAGTTTTTTTTCCACCAAATTAATCGACAGACTATACTATGCCTTTTTTCATGAAAATTTTCGACATTCTATACTATGACATTTTTTTACGAATATTTTCGAAAAAGTTTCATGAAAAAAGTCATACTATAGCATGTCGAAAATATTCGTAAAAAAATGTCATGGTATAGAATGTCGAAAATTTTCATGAAAAAAGGCATAGTATAGTCTGTCGATTAATTTGGTGGAAAAAAAACTCAGTTTAAAATTTCGAAAATTTTCATAAAAGTCATACTATAGCATGTCTTTTCATGAAAATTGACGAAATTTTAAACTGAGTTTTTTTTCCACCAAATTAATCGACAGACTATACTATGCCTTTTTTCATGAAAATTTTCGACATTCTATACTATGACATTTTTTTACGAATATTTTCGAAAAAGTTTCATGAAAAAAGTCATACTATAGCATGTCGAAAATATTCGTAAAAAAATGTCATGGTATAGAATGTCGAAAATTTTCATGAAAAAAGGCATAGTATAGTCTTCTTTAATT